>JAVTVY010008136.1:0-44882 GCA_036873755.1 Hanleya hanleyi | reverse complement strand
GAACCTGTGTATCAAATTTGAGAAAGATCCAGGCTGTACTTCCTGAGAAATCATGATAAAAAAATTTCATGGGGAAGTATAAGATGACCGCCTGGTGACCATATTGGATTTTTGATTCGGACCGAAAAAGGCATCTTGCATATCGAGAACCTAAGGGGAACATGTGTACCAAAATTAAGAAAGATCCATGCAGTAGTTCCTGAGAAATCGGGATAACAAGGTTTCATGGGGAAATCCAAGATGGCTGCCTGGTGGCCATATTGGATTTTCGAATCGGACCAAAAACGGCTTCTTGCACAACTAGACCCCAAGGGGAACCTGTGTACCAAATTTGAGAAAGACCCATGCAGTAATTCCTGAGAAATCGCGATAACAAGGTTTCATGGGGAAATCCAAGATGGCTGCCTGGTGGCCATATTTGATTTTCGAATCGGATCAAAAAATGTTTCTTGCACAACTAGACCCCAAGGGGAACCTGCGTACCAAATTTGAGAAAGATCCATGCAGTAGTTCCTGAGCAATCGCGATAACAAGGTTTCATGGGGAAATCCAAGATGGCTGCCTGGCGGCCATATCGGATTTTCGAATGGGACCAAAACAGGTTTCCTGCACAACTAGACCCCAAGGGGAACCTGTGTACCAAATTTGAGAAAGATCCATGAGGTAGTTCCCGAAAAATCACGATAACAAGGTTTCATGGGGAAATCCAAGATGGCTGCCTGGTGGCCATATTGGATTTTCGAATCGGACCAAAAAAGGTTTCTTGCACAACTAGACCCCAAGGGGAACCTGTGTACCAAATTTGAGTTAAGATCCATGCAGTAGTTCCAGAGAAATCGCGATAACAAGAATTGTTTACGGACGGACGGATGACGGACGACGGACGACGGACGGACGACGGACCACGGACGAAAAGCGATTTGAACAGCCCACCATCTGGTGATGGTGGGCTAATAAAATGCAATCTTTACTTATACCTAGAATTACAATAGAAGTAACGCTAGCTCATTAGAGCTAATATATCTGAGGTGGAGTAACAAGAGACATACATAACAGACACAAATTTACCAGGATTAAAATTACATTCTGCGATTCGGCGGTAAAAATTTTACCAGGAGTAGAATTTCATTCTGCAGAAGTTGCATTTACAAGCTTCGCGAGACCACATTTTTTTGTTAGCTTTCTGAAAACTTTGATATCATTAGTTTCTCAATCGGCATTGGTAGCTCGTTCGAGATTTTGGAGCCGTAACTTCTATACGAATGCAGACCAGTATATAGTGGAAGAAATCTAAACGACATAGTTATTAGACGACTTTTTGAACATCCCAAAATAACCATCGTCTGCTCTACATTTTACAGCTACACTGAGAATAAGAATGGCTCCTACCACTATCACTAAAGAAGGCCATAACATTGCCATTATCACGCTAATCACGGGTAGACGCCATAGGATGACTTCGTCCCAACTGATTGGGTTATATAGACACTGGTATGAGGAGTTAGAGTTTACGTCTCCGTACTTCTCAACGAATGTTGCCACAGTGACTTTGTTCTCATGGACAGAACTGGAGCAATAGGCCGAGGCGCACTGCAAATGTAAAACAAAGACACAACAGAGATATGATATCTTCAAATGAAATCGCGCAGATACGTATCGCAGACGATGGATTTAAAGGTCTATAGGGTAGAATTTATCATTCAAAAAACGAAACCAGAAGCAACCAAAAACTTCCTTAAATACTATTTAATATGGTATTAAGGAATTACACAGGCCCATGCAAGGCTTTAAACTAAACATATGGCAGTACAAGTACCGGTCATCTCTCGAATTACAAGCGCCTTATCCGTCATCCATAATTCAGCCGTCGAGAATATCCACGTCCCTAATCCAAAGACCTATTCCATATTCCATATAACAGTATTATAGCACCAAATTCAAAAAGACAATCATAGTATACATAAACATAGGCTTGTTTCCTGCAAGAGAGAAACGGCCAACAGTTTCCAATGATGCCGGCAAGACATCATGATGTTCCAAAAATATCAAATCCGTATTGCAGATCAGTATTCTTAATCCATAATATTCGTTGTAAAGTCGTCATCTAAAGACTGATGTATCCCAGTCACGCTTTGATTGTGACTGTTCATATGAATTCTCGGTGAAGGCATATCTTAATGATAATGGGAGGCCAAATGTCCAAATAATCAGAAACTCACAGTTATCGAACCGAAGAACTGAATTTTCTAACAGATAACTTAAGTTATCAAAGAGAAAACCCATAGTTTTCGAATCGAGAACTTAAGTTCACAGTCGAAAACCTAGGTTATCTACAAGACAACCCCGAGTATCTCTTTCCTTAGCCTCGAGTTTCTGTTTCACAAAACCGAAAATCACAGTTGTCAGTAGATAATTTATGTTATCGAATCGAAAACCTAGGTTTGATAACCTTAAGTTATCTAGCAGACGATTCCGAGTTTTTCTTACAACTTCTAGTTTCTCTTTTGCTTTGGACATTCGTGTAGAAAACCTGAGTTATCAGTCGATAACCTAGGTTTTCGAATTGATGGTTGTCGTGAAGCGAAACTTGACTTTCTAACTTAGAGTTTCGATACACGGGTACTCTGGGATTCGCGCGCTTTTCCGATTGTTGACCAACCAGATATGCAGACAGAACCACATGGCGAAATTAATTATACGGAATCAAATTGATACTGAAATAACACTGATAACTGAAATAACATTCACTGCTTGTATTTATCGCTGTTGGCTCAGACACAACATGTGTATAACAGAAGTATTTGTCAAAGTACCTATCTACATATCACTAAATGTGCTTTGCTGGTGTGAACTAGTGGTTCAGATTTGACCCTAGGGTTGCCGCTCCGGCATGAAGCCTATACTGGTTGTTTCCCCCAACCTCCCACCTTGCTTGAGTGGGCACATTATTTAAGGGAAAGTGCTATGAAAGAAATGTAGCAATAAGTCTCCTAAACAAAACTGCACATCTAAAAATGTTAATTACGAAAAGGCAATTTTCATTGTTGCAGTAGCCGAGTGAAGAGCCAGTGAGATTTATATAGCAATGAGTGTATTGCCAACACCTACAGCATTCAACCAATGTGAAATAAATGTAATTGGGAAGTATCAATTATTTCGAAACTGATCACATAATAGGGAAGATGCAAAACATACAAGAAGCACACCTATAATATACATGCTGTACTGTATAGAAGTTTCATGCATCTGCCTTCTGAATTTCCAAGATATGGAGTGAAAAAAAATCGGACAGACAGACAGACAGACAGACAGACAAGCACATTTTTGCATGGACTCATGCAAGCACTAGCTCACACCAAAACCACATCATATGGCCATTTCAATGAAGCTCCCATTCAAGTTTGGTGAAATGTTATCCAGTAGTTCTCCACATATCTTGTAGACAAGCGTAGTCCTGTACATACGTGTAACAAAGATGGACATCAGAAACAGATGGACGCACGCACACACACCAACACTACGGAGGCCATTCCAATAAAGATTCCATCGAAGTCTGGTGAAGTTCCGTTCAGTAGTTCTCCAGATATCTTAAAGACAATGAGACATGTAGAAGTAGATGGACAGGCGGACGGACAACAGTCCCGGATGAACACATGCATGCATACCGAAACCTAATCAGATGTGGAACCCATTGCAATAAAGCTTCCATCCAAGTTTGGCGAAATTCCGTCGGGTAGTTCTCCAGATAATTTGCAGACAAGGCATGTATATACATGGAGAAGTACTCAAGTAGATGGACGGACGGACATGAACGAACGCTCGCACACACACCTAAACCTAATCAGATGAGGGGGCTATCTCAATGAAGCTTCAATCCCAGTTTGGTGAAATTTCGTCAAGTAGTTCTCCAGATGTCTGGCAGACAAGGTGTGTTTTTTTACATATACAATTAGGTGGACGAACGGACAGACAATGGATACGGATGAACACACACAAACACACACCAAAACCTAATCAAATGAGAGGCTATCCCATTGAACCATCCATCCAAGTTTGGTGAAATTCCGTCCAGTAGGTCTCAAGACATCTTGCAGGCAAGGCCTGTATATACATGGACATGTAAATGAACGTACGGACGGAAAATGGGCACGGATGAATGCAATGGATGAATGCACGGATGAATGACGGACAACAGTCCCGGATGAACACATGCATGCATACCGAAACCTAATCAGATGTGGAACCCATTGCAATAAAGCTTCCATCCAAGTTTGGCGAAATTCCGTCGGGTAGTTCTCCAGATAATTTGCAGACAAGGCATATATATACATGGAGAAGTACTCAAGTAGATGGACGGACGGACATGAACGAACGCTCGCACACACACCTAAACCTAATCAGATGAGGGGGCTATCTCAATGAAGCTTCAATCCCAGTTTGGTGAAATTTCGTCAAGTAGTTCTCCAGATGTCTGGCAGACAAGGTGTGTTTTTTTACATATACAATTAGGTGGACGAACGGACAGACAATGGATACGGATGAACACACACAAACACACACACATACCAAAACCTAATCAAATGAAGGAGTTATCCCAATGAACCTTCCATCCAAGTTTGGTGAAATTCCGTCAGTAGTTCTTCAGATATCTTGCAGACAGGGCCTGTATATACATGTACAAGTAGATGGACAGACAGACGGACACCGGACATGGACGAACGCATGCGCGCACGCACCAAAACCTAATCAGATGAGAGGGCTAACCCAATGAAACTTCCATCCAAGTTTGGTAAACTTCTGTCCAGTAGTTATACATGTATATACATGTACAACTAGATGGATGAAAGGACGGACAATAGGCACGGATGAATGCACACACACACACATATATACACATATATATATATATATATATATAGCTATTAAACTAAAGGCGTAGTTCTGAGTACCAATACCAGTCCATGTTAATACTTGTACAAACTAGGCTGGGTTACACAGGATAGTCTACATTAAATAAATAATCTCATTTATCTGTTTGTAGAATACATGTTGATTGTGTGGTTCTGTCTGATGTTTTTATCAGTCAATATGCGGGAAAGGCTGAGAAACCCATAGTATACCCGGATATCGAACTGGAAGTTAGTCGAGTTTCACTTTACGACAGCCGCAAATTCGAAAACCTAAGTTATCGATTGATAACTTAAGTTTTTATGGACGAGTGTCCAAAGCAAAAGAGAAACCCGAGGTTGAAAGGGAAACTCGGGGTTGTATGCTAGATAACGTACATTTCCACCATTAACTTAAGTTTTCGATTCAAAAATCTACGCTTTAAGAGAGACAAGAGTTGTCCAGAGACAACTGTGATTTTCGATGTTGAGAAAAAGAAACTCGGAGTTGTCTGGTAGATAACCTAGGTTTTCGACCGTAAAATTAAGTTATTAATTCGAAAACTTTGGTTTTCGATTCGATAACTTATCTAGTACAAAACTTACGTTTTCGGTTCGATAACTGAGAGTTTCTGATTATTTGGACATATGGCCCTACATAAACATGGCTGTAGCCTGTTTCTACCATGGTTTTAATTGGCTTAGTTTGTGGAAGGGGGGTGGGGGTGGGGATTTGGCTTAATGTCACGCTCAAGTTTGTTTCACTCATATGGTGACAATCAGTTTGGTTGGTGGAGGAAGCCTGAGTACCCGGAGAGAACCACCGCCATTCAGCAAGTAACTAACGAACTTTCACACATGGACCAGCTGGGCTCGAACCCGTGCCGGTTCAGCCGTGTGAGGCTAGCGGTCACCAACGAAGCGCCTTAGACCACTCGGTCACCGCTGCTGCCCCACCTTGGTTTGTGGAACAAAATATCTGTATTCAACTTTATAAGATGTTACATATGGGCTTTAGTAATACTGAACCTCGTGAAGTCGACAAATATAAAATTCTCTCAATAGTATAGAACTGCTGAACAGCATGAAAATTCGGCAGCTAATGGAAACACCCACCTTCCTTCCACTCTTGAGTAAGCTATATTCTTGAAACAGACTGGTGTGGTACTTGGTTGATGTACCCTCGGGGATGTAAGCGATCTTGATCTCCTCGCAGGGGTACATAGACGTGCAGTCGTCATCGTCATCTCCTCCACAGTCACACACAATAGAGTCGTGAGCTGTCACATTAATTGCCGTACAGAGGCCGTCTTTGAAGTCCAAAGTATAGCGATACGGCTTGACAATGGTAAAACCAAAATAGATGAGAAGCGCTGCAGAAGCGACCATCAAAAATATAATAAACCCACTACAGACATTAACTATCTTCTGGCACCAGCACGACATAGTGACTTCACGAGCTGGGATGCTATTTGTTTGCACATTAAAATTAGCGTGTTAGTGTGCTCTCACAAGCTTGCATGGGTTCCAATGTCCAATATTGTCGAGGACACTCAGCCATTCATACTCTGAGACAAGCTTTGAATATCCCTCCTTGGCCCGGTTTGGATCTGTTAGAAAGAAACGAAAAATTAAGTCGATACTGCATGTGTGACAAATCCCAAATATGTACAAAGCCGCAATTCTCATTGCAAGATATTTACAGATTTATTGTATTTTACCGCAAACAGGTAAAACGTACATAAATTGCTCTACATAAGAGAATTGATAAGTCTTTGTACTCCTTGTGCTCGCGTTGGAAAAGATCACATTGTTTAGTCCCGAAAATGATTACAAGAAATTGAACAACTTAGAGACCAATTCTACATCAATGACTGAGACATGTAAGATTGATGAGATATGCGAGAGCTGGGTAATATTGACGACGTTTTAAATAAAGCACCCATATGACTCCACAGGAAAGCCTCCCTCGGCACTTCGCATGCAGACTAGAATACGATGGATTCTATGATGTAGCCTTGGTATCTCAGCCGCGCTTTTATTGCTGGTGTTCTCGTCGAAACTATGAAAAAAAAACACGGCCCCTAGCTAGGGCTTAAACGGAATTAAATACGCAAGCTCGGGGGCTGTGTTGAAAGATCAGCTCAAATAAGTAATTCATCTGGTGTTAATGGATGAGAATCGAGGGCGACTGATGGGATAAACGCCTCAACATGCGGTAAACATGTGAAATGCAAGAATACCGAGAAAAAGTAACCTGTAAGACTACCTCCCCTTAAGAAAGTTAGTTTTTGTTGCGGATTTTATCACTCCAGTATTTAACAGCTTAAAGCTAAGGTTCATTGTTTTTCTCCCATATCGACAATAAAGAAAGCTTGAATCTTGTAACTGACCCAGGCTGGTTAGCCTGGCATGCGTAGCTGTGGTTCTACCTCACCTTATATGTTAGAAAATGCCATATGGAGAGGCTAAATCCTGTCCGGCGATGGCAGTGGTTGGTGTTGACGGTGGCTGGGTGGGTGAGTGTGGGGGGGGGGAGGGGGGAGTCGGCGTGGAACACAGAAAGCGGTCTTTAGTCATCCCACAAGAGTTTCAATAAAACGGTGCTATTAAAGTCAGAATTCTACCTCAAAGGTGTACGTTGCTCAGAATTATACCTACCTAAATTACTTGAAATGCCAAAATCCTAAGCGCTGCACAGCATATCTCTATTCATCTACTGTGCCAGTATAGATATACACGGGTAGCCTAATCCGTAAAACATAATACTATCATACGACCTGTAACTGCAGCTATGTACCGCCAGCATGCCCGTTTACTGTCCGATGTCCATCAGATCATCTGGCTGTGTCAATACTTCTACGATTTCGGTAGTCATAACGACGTAGGTGAACACACAATATCAAGGCACGATATGACCTCCTGTCCTACTTTACAGGACATTGTGAATGCGGTGTGTATTACTTAAAAATGTATATTTCGGAGTTTGTACAAATTGTATGACCAAAAGGATAATAGCTTCTGCTTTTATCTGCTCACAAATTATTTGATCGACTTATGAATAAACAATCCATAAATGATCCACCTTGAACAAATTACACTCACAGACATACGAACGCTGTCATGTTAGAATTTACACATCTAGTTTGGTCACACCTTTGATATATGCAATTGCTTCCCCGAAAAGAATAGTTACCAATATATTTCACTATTATATCCATTAACTCAGTAACGTTAAAACTGCCTTGGTAACAGTTGCAAATGTCCAAAGCGGTGATGAGATTTTTTGCTATACCCATTTGTAATGGTATAAGTTTGACTTATACATAAGTTTGTCCCGGGTACTAATTTGCACAGTGTCTGTAGGCCATCAAGGCATAATTCGGTACTTTCCAATCACAAATTTATTCGAGTTTGCAGTAAGCATTCTGTAGATAGACTGAAAATTAGCGTGAAAATGTGAGTCATTTTTCTCCAACGTAGGTCAATTATAAGAAACCCACCTGGCACCTGGCTGACTGTAGATTTGTTTGTGTAAATTTGTATTGGCAATATCAATCAACAGTAAATTTGTGTTCAAGCATACCGTCTCTGCGTTCAATACCTCGACCAACCATCCACTCAGGCTGGTGTCTGATTTTTATACTATGTGGGCACACCAATGTACGATGACTTTGAATTTTTTGTATTATAAGAGACCAGGCACTGAATTGTTTTATTTAGTCCTAATGCTGTTATACGAATTAAGTCTTTAGGTCTTCATTGACGCAGAAATTCTATAATGGACGACGGAGGGATTTTGAATAACGTATACTTAACGCTAGTATGTGTCTCCCGAACAGCAAAAATGAAAGCTGATTCCTCACGACTTTTTATAGTTTATCATTTTGGGGTTATTTTGAGCCTATTTGCATAAGTCACTCGATTAAAGTTTCATGGGTAAATTCAAGATGGCGGCCATGCAGGGTAACAGAAAATTGATATTTTCGTCATTCTCCTTCAATTTTCTTGCTTTTCTTCGAGGAAAATTGAGTACTAATTTATCATGCAGTCTTTGCAAAGAAAAAACATCTGATCGACAAATCGATCAAAAATGCCTGTTATGAAAATGACGTCACTGTGACGTCAACAAAGTGGACCGTCGTGATATGGCTGAAGCAAGGTTGTGCACAACGTTAAAGCCTACTACTCACTCACTCATCAAAGCGATCACCTTGAATTTTCACATTTTCTGGTAAAGGTTGACCCAGGTAGAAAGTTTGATAAGATTCAGCCCTCTATCCCCAGAGAGCAAGAAAAATATTTAGCTGGAGGGGGAGGGTGAGGCCAGGCCTGGACAGTTCGCAAGAAGCCCAGGCCAGATAGGAGCAAGGACTATCCTTCCTCTCCTCCATATACGAAATCGGCCCTTTTGATTCCTTTATACATTTATTCTTGTGAAATTAGTACTTTTAATTCCATTCGAAATAGTGAAATTTTAATCAGGAAGTGGTTCAACTGCGGCGTGAAAATTGAATGCTTGATTTCTGTTAGTTGCTTTATCCACTCAGAATGTGTTCATTTCTCAGAAAATATCCAGCCGCCATGAACATATCACCTCAGAAATGTTTAATCTATGCCACTAATCCAGAAAAATAGAAGCTCATCCTGTTGTGTCCAAAGGGGAAATGTGTTTAATATCTCATTTGTCTCATTTTTTTATTGTTAATAAATTTGAATAGAGTCTTTCTTGACTCAATTTATTTTCCCGTTAAAAATACATTCTGCGATTCGCCGGTAAAAATTCTACCAGGAGTAAAATGACATTCTGCAGAAGTTGCATTTACAAGATTCGAGAGACGATATGTTTTGTTAACTTTCTGAAAACTTTGATATCAATAGTTTCCCTACTCGATTTTTATTAAATCGTAGTAGAATTTATTCAAACATGAAAGTGGTACAGAGTTTACAATGAAAATAACGATACATATTATTCTCGATCACACAGTCATATTAGTTTAAAGCCAGCAAAATTATATTTGCATGCATTTCAGTTTCACGAACTTTTGCTGGCAATATATATGGATTGAATTTTGCATATTACAGTATCTACAAGCAGGTATATAACATAGGTATATTGATATCGACATAGCTTGGAAATTATGTTTGTCTTATTCTTGTGTTACGTAAATATTCACATTTTGCCATACTACGATTAAGGAAAAGATCCAGTAATCAAAAAAGGAGAAAAAGAAAAAATCCTGTAAGAAAATTTGAGAATCCTGTCGACAAATTAGAATGGATAAGATAGAGATTAAAGCCATGCGAAGAAAGAACTAAATACCAGCTGAAAACAAAACAAGTCCACATAAATTGCATACAATTGACATTGGTAATCCAGATTTTGGACTTCTATACGAATGCAGGCCATCATTTACTGGAATAAATCTAGACGACATAGTTATTAGGCGACTTTCTGATCATCACGAAATAACCATCGTGTGGTATACATAGTACAACGAGAATGAGAATGGCTCCAACCACTATCACTAAAGAAGGCCATAACATTGCCATTATCACGCTAATCTTGGTAGGACGCCCAACTAACTGGGTTATACAGACATTGGAATGAGGAGTGAGAGTTCACGTTTCCGTACTTCTTCACGAACTTTGCCACAGTGACTTTGTTCTCATGGTCCGAACTGGGGCAATGGGCCGTGGCGCACTGCAAATGAAAAACAAAGACACAACAGAGATAGGAAATGTTCAAATGAAATCGCTCACATATGTATCGCAGACGATGGATTTATAGGTGTATAGGGTATAATTAATCATCAAAAAAAACGAAACCAGACGCAACCGAAAACTCACTTAAATATTATTCAATAATGTATCAAGGAATTGCTTAGGCCCATGCAAGGAGTTAAACTGAACATATGGCATTACAAGTACCGGTCATGTCTCGAAGGTATATCTTAGTGACCATGGGAGGCCAATTGTCCAAATAATCAGAAACTCACGGTTATCGAACCGAAAACCTAAGTTTTCTAACAGATGACTTAAGTTATCAAAGAGAAAACCACAGTTTTCGAATCGAGAACACACGTTAACAGTCGAAAACCTAGGTCATCTACCAGATAACTGAAGTATTTGCTTTGCTGGTGTGAATAACATTGACCTGTTTGGTGTGGTCCGTCAGCTTGGCCGGATAACTGAATTACAGCTAGATTATTTTCCCCAATTCAATAGCTATTAAACTGATTAAAGGCCTAACTCTGAGTACCAATACCCTGTCTATGTTAATACTTGTATAAACTAGGCTCGGTTATACAGGATAGTCTATATTAAATAAATAATCTCAGTTATGTGTTTGTTGGATACGTGTTGATTGTGTGGTTCTGGCTGACGTATTGATCAGTCAAGATGCGGGAAAGGGCGAGAAACCCATAGTATACCCGTATATCGAAACTCGAAATTAGTTACGACAACCGCAAATTCGAAAACATAAGTTAACGATTGATACCGGTAACTTATATTTTGTGTCCAAAGAAAAAGAGGAACTATAGGTTGAAAGAGAAACTCGGGGTTGTACGCTAGATAACCTAGATTTTCGACCGTCAAGTTAATGGTTGACGGTCGACCGTTAGGTATAGGATTGCTGAACAGCATGAAAATTCGACAGCTAATGGAAACACCCACCTTTCTTCCACTCTTGAGTAGGCTATGTTCTTGAAACAGACTGGTGTGGTACTTGGTTGATTTACCCTCGGGGATGTAAGCGATCTTGATCTCCTCGCAGGGGTTCCTAGACGTGCAGTCGTCATCGTCATTTCCACAGTCACACACAATAGAGTCGTGACCTGTCACATTAGTTGCCGTACAGAGGCCGTCTTTGAAGTCCAAAGTATAGCGATACGGCGTGACAATGATTAAACCGAAATAGAAGAGAAGCGATACAGCGATCACCATAACTCCAAGTACAACGCATATAAGGGTTCCCGTATAGGAAGCCCTCCAGCACGACATAGTGACTTCACGAAGTGGGTTGCCATTTCCAATATTGTCGAGAAGACTCAGCCATTCATACTCTGCGACAAGCTTTGAATATTCCTCCTTGGCCCCGTTTGGATCTGTTAGAACGAAACGAAAAATTGCAAGACTTTCGTCTCATTATCCCAGGCACCTAAATTCACACAAGTATGGCATGATGGAATTCCTAAAGCCGATGTGGCAGATAGTATAACTGTACATTTCCAAGATAACAGGGGAATGACCTCCTAACTCTCCCAACACCCCTGTCTGTTAAGATGATAAACAATTGTTGTCCACTATAGACCAAGCTGGCATCCAGTTTCACAAATCCATTTATTGCAGCTCTAATACATGTTCCAATTAAATAACTTGAACTTAAAATTCTGTAATTTGAGCAGAACTATACCTAACACCCTTTCTCAATACTTAGAGAATGTGTTCATATGAATTGCTCAGCACAAGAGAATTGCCAAGTCTTTGTACTCTTGGTGCTCGCGTTGAAAAAGATCCTATTGTTTAGTCTTGGAGCCCAGTTCTACATCAATGACTGAGATATGTAAGATTGGTGAGATGTGCGAGAGGTGGGTAATATTGACGACGTTTGAAACAAAGGAACCGTATGACTCCACACTAAAGCCGCCCTCGGTACTCTCGCATTCAGACTACCGTACGATGGATTATATGACCTACCCTTGGTATCTCATCCGCGCTTTTATTGCAGTTGTTCACGTCGAAACTATGAAATATACACGTGGGCCCCAAGCTCCGGCTTAAACGGAATTTGATACGCTAGCTCAGGGAGCTGTGATGAAAGATCAGCTCAAATAAGTAATTCATCTGATTTTCAAGAATGGGAATCGAGGGCGCCTGATGGAATAAACGCCTCAACATACGATAAACATTTGAAATGCCAGGATACCGAGAAGAATGAATCTGTATGACTTTGTCTTGGAACTTTTAGAACCTCCCCTTAAGAAAGTTAGTTTGTTGATGCGGATTTAGTCATTCCAGTATTTAACAGCCTAAACCTAAGGTTCATTGTTTTTCTCCCATATCGACAATAAAGAAAGCTTGAAACCTGTTCCAGGCCGGTTAGCCTCGCACGCGTAACTGTGGTTCTACCTAACCTTAGACTTCAGAAAATGCCATATGGAGAGGTTAAATCCTGTCAGGCGATGGCAGTGGTGTTGGCGGTGGATGGGGTTGGGGGTGGAAGTGCGGGGAGGGACACAGAAACTGGACACGGTCTTTAGTCATCCCACAAGAATTTCAGTAAAACGGTGCTATTAAATTACAACACATATAAGGGAAGTGGAAAGTGGTGACGACATACTGACAGAGTCACATGACTTCACAGTATAGTCTTCCGGTTAACATATTCTAAAGCACATACCAAGAATCTAACGATTCGTGATGTGTTGTATCTCAGATACGCTTTTATTGTACCTGTTCATGTGGCAACTTGGATGATATGACCACACGGCCCCTATTCTGACTATCTGACTATCAAGGTCAGAATTCCACCTTAAAGGTGTACGTTAATCAGAATGATACCTACCTAAATTACTTGAAATGCCAAAATACTAAGCTCTGCACAGCATATCTCTATTCATCTACTGAGCCAGTATAGATATACACTGGTAGCCTAATCAATCATGCGCATAAGTTACGCCCAAGATCACACAGGTTCATATAACCCACGATGGACCCTGCCCGTACATGCAGGGCCCGTACGTGCAGGGTTCAAAAGAAACATAACACTATCGTAGGACAGCATGCACGTTTACTGTCCGATGGCAATCAGCTCCTCTAGCTGTGTCAATATGTCTTCAATTTCAGGCGGAGTACACAATATCAAGGTACGATATGACCTCCTGTTCTACTTTACAGAACATTGTGAATGCGGTGCGTATTACTCAAAAAAATGCATATTTCGGAGTTGATACACATAGAATGCCCAGAGATTAATAGTTTCTGCTATTTATCTGCGCACACATTATTTGATCGACTTCTGTTTTAACAATCCACAAATGTTCCACCTTGAACAGATTATACTCAGAATACACACATCTAATTATGTCACACAGTTCCAATATATTTCAGTATTAGTATTACAAGCGTCTAGTCCGTCATTCATAATCCAGCTGTCGTCCATTAGAGAATATCCGCGTCCATAATCCAAAGACCTATTCCATATTCCATGCCTATGTTTATGTATACTTTTGTCTTTTTGAATTTGGTGCTAATACTGTTATATGGAAATGGAATAGGTCTTTGGATTATGGACGCGGATATTCTCTAATGGACGACGGCTGGATTATGAATGACGGACTAGACGCTTGTAATTAGCACCAAATTCAAAAAGATAATCATAGTATACATAAACATAGGCTTGTTTCCTGCAAGAGAGAAGCGGTCAACAGTTTTCAATGATGCCGGCAAGACATCATGATGTTCCAAAAATATTAAATCCGTATCGCTGATCAGTATTCTTAATCCATAATATTCGTTGTAAAGTCGTCATCTAAAGAATGATGTATCTCGGTCACGCTTTGATTGTGACTGTTCATATGAGTACCATGAGGATCTTGAAGTACATGGGCTCATACGGCCCCTAGCCCCGGGTTAAGCGGAATTAGACACAAGTTGCGAAACGTAGCGCCATAGATCTTGCAGGCTACGTTCGTATTTTGCTATCAGCATGCGATATGTATCGCCAAATTTGAGAACTTTGAGTGGAGACGGTTGGTGGAATAGCCCTGTTTTTATAAGTTTCTGCAACAATGTTTTGTATCACATTTAACCCAGGATCTAGCAAATGCTACTAAGCGAGATATGTATACGCCATATGCAGGTCCCACTGGAATATTACTATCCAGAAAGGGATAGTTTACGATGTCGAAATTGTAATCATCTCTTTTGTCATAAAGTCGACGAGAGAGAATGCCGCTTCATTTTTATAGAGATAGAGATCTAAATAAGATGTGCCTGTAGGGCTATCTGTAGTTTCCTTCAAATCCAGTGAAGGTGGATATATATCCTTCACTGCGTCATTTATATAGCGATTATCCACAGCGAGAAGATCGTCTATATAGCGTTTGGTGAATGAGAAAGAACGGGCTTTGAATGGATCAGTTTTTGAAAGCGCCTGCATATAGTCATATTCATAAGAGAACAGATACAGGTCGGCCAACAGGGGTGCACAATTAGTACCCATTGGAATACCTATATGCTGCTGATATATTGTGTTGCCAAATTTCACATAGATATTATTAATGAGAAATTCAAGCAACTCTATAAATAAAGAAACATCCCATGAATGATATCTCTTGTATGTAGTCGAGCTAAAGAATGCTTTATGGCTTACGACATTAATATATCTACGATCAGTTTTCTTGAACACAGATACTATTAATGAACTTATACGGTCAATAAGGCCCTGATGAGGGATTGTAGTATAGAGAGTCGAGAAATCCCATGTGGATACATGTCTGTACGGTATGTGACCTTTAGCATCAAGTTCTTCCGTAAGACATTTTGAGTTTTTCAATATCCAGATACATTCAACGCTAGAGTTCTTAGAAAAAGTGGCGCAATACCTTTCCCAAAATGCTTTTACCTCCTGAAGGGCCCTCGTTAATAGGGTTGAAAGAAGCTTGGTGGTGCAGCTTCTAGAACCAGCTATGAATCTAGCTTTGTATGGTGATTTATGCATTTTGGGAGTCCAGTATATTTTTGGTATGTCGTTATGATTGGTTGGAAGACAAATACCTCTTTCCCTGAGAAACTTTTGTGATTGTTAAATAAATCTTCCAGAGTAAATGCAGTTTGGGAGTAAGTAGACGTATTTGATGAACATATGTCTACACTCAATTCTTTAACCAGCACCTGGTAATAGTAATATTTACATATGAATATTATATTATTCGGAGCTTTGTCTGCTGGGACTATGACGAATTTACTATGGAGATTTGCTAGAACTTCTTGCGAATTGAGGTTTCTCAGTACTTGTTTTACTTGGGGAAGAGTACTTCTGTCAATATGGCGGATTGTTTCAACGACGTTGCTCTTGGTGAGGTCCAGCCAATCAGCGAGTACTGTAGGTTCAACTTTTTCTCGCTTAGACCAATCAATAACGTACTGTTCCAATGCAGACAGGACTATCTTCTGGTCGGCCTTCAGATTTATTCTTCTTGGCTCTCTATGTTTAGGTCCTTTCATCAGGAGTAATTTCAGATCCTTATCACTCACCACATCAAGGTCACCAGTCACAATATGTTTGCATGGTGTATAGATAAAGTTCGATAATTCACAATCACAACTAATAAACGCCTATAGAAATGCAAGAACCAGCTGGCACAAAGTTATACCTCTGGATCATTCAGGATTTGAGGTAAATTAATGATGTCCAGTCCTTTATCTAAGTAGTTGAGTTTCAAGAAAAGCCGATCTTGAGATGTTTCGATTATGTTCACTGGACGATACAACCGAAAATACGCTATATCTTGACATACTTTACTGATTTTTTATGGTATTATATTTCCTGAAGACGCAGATTGTTGTATATCTCTGGCTATTTGATTTAAAGCTCTCAGCGGTAACGCATACAGAACTGTACGTAAGCTATGTATACTATTGGGTGCGTTAGTTAAAGTATAAAGTTGTATAAAGTTTTTTTTTTTTTTAAAGTAATTTAAAGTAATATGATCGTGAATCATCGAACTATTAAACTTTCGCCAACCATGGCTGCGTTGTCTCCGTTGATGGGGTTTAAATAGTTGGGTAATGTTGGATATATTTGAACGGCGGTTTGTAGCATTGCCGAACCCACTGACATTATCATTTAAACCAAACGGAAACACTGACCAAAGTTCTAGCATCCAGAATAATTCCCGCTCTCGGATTTTTCTCTCAAATCCAAAGGGGGGATCCTTAGTAGATGGATAGACGACGTCTATGATCTGAATACTAAAGTTATCCCAGCCATGGTCGGGTCCAGAAAAATGTCTACCTATAAGCAATTGCTTTTTCCTAACGGATTTTCTGTGACCGTTCACCTTAAGATGGAGTCTTTGGGTGGTCTTGCCAACATACTGTTGACCACACTTCTTACAAGAAACTAAATAGATACAGTTTGTTGTAGAACAACTAAGATCAACATACGAGTTGACAGAATATGAGTTACCAGTTAACGCGGAACTAAATGAAGCTGACGTATTAAAGAGTGGACACGTGAGACATCCACGATGTCCACACTTAGAAATTTTGAAATTATTACATGTAGAATTCGGTGCTAAACAATCATTGATTGATTCAGTATCCATTGATTCAGTGACGTTAAAACTGCCTTGGTAAGAGTTACAAATGTCCAAAGCGGTGGTGTGATGTGAATCATTTTGCTCCAAATTACGTAAGAGGAAAGAGGCATCAGAATAATATCATAGTCGGGGTATTTTTGCATACTGGTAATCTGTCAATTTGTTGGTCATCATTTTGTTATCCACCTACATAACAATTTGTTTTCGTGGACAACCATCTCGAGAATAAAGGATAGTTTTATTAAGGCCATAGTCTACTCGGTCATTTGTATGAACATTGGAAAAGTCAGTTTGGCCAAATGGAAGAAATAGATAGTATTAACTTGTGTTGACAGTACAAAACAATGTCAATGTATAAAGTATTAGTTAATGTGTGATGATCTATTTAGATAAATCCACACACAAAACATTAGAAGTGTAATTGTTTAGAATTGTTACAATAAATACATATCTTGAATAAATGAATAACATTAAATATGAGCCTAATATGATGTTTTGATATGTAATGTTCAACATGGGCATAACATTTATAGTACATAAACAAGCATAGGGGGTTACAAGCCCAAAATTTGAAATGAACATGTGCATCGAACGTCGCCATTTTGAAACAGTTGACGTAAGATAATATGCTTCAGAAAATTACATCTCAAATGGAAGCGATAAGACAGACAAGTCTAGCTTTTTGCAGGGAGTTCGCCAGAACGCTTGCCAAATGAATGTAGTGTGTGAGGGGATTTGACATAAAAGCGATCGCCTTGTGTTCCCTTTCCTCCGAAGATATCTCTTGTCTTCATCACAGGTTTGGCAAACCGGAAGTCAGTGTACATGGAGAAAAATCCATCCGCAGTTCAAACAGATACCTGCACATCATTGTATATTTTTTAAAACCGCCCAAAGACAGTGAGTTAATAACTACTTTTATTTATATTTATATATTTTTTTTTTTTTTTCACAGCGGAATTAATGGCGACCCACGGTGAACAGATCGGGGGCATTGTTTTGGGTGACAGCTGAAATCAATTGATGCCTACAAGGTAATTATAACAGAATCGAAGTACAGATTACTGCAGAATAATATTACAAGTTATTGTGCATGTTTCTGTGTGTTTCTTCGGACAATCGCAGTGAAAGTTCAGCAGATAAACTGATTTGAAGTGTTTGGTTCTACGTTAATTTCGATGTGTGAAATGTACATCCATACGACGTTGCGAGAGTTGTTTTACACTTTGATTTATTTACTGTTCAAACATTCATTATCTTTCATATGAATAAATGAAATGCCTGACATGTTTGTAGGGAAATACCGATGCTTTATTTATCACTGTTGCAATGTGTGTGAAATGGTGAAAAACACGTGTATGGTGGTCTGTTACAAGTTGATTGCGACAAATTTCAAGGCAGTTTAGTAATATGGGTGAAGATTAAGTTTATTTGTGGTAGAGTGTAAATAGTGTCATATGGATGGGGAAGGATTCAGGTATTGGACAAGACTGTAAATAGTGTAATTAAATTGTGTGAGACTGAAAATAGTGAGAAATGGATCGGAAAGGACGGAGATATTGAAGGAAGTTTGATGTGGCCAGTGGGAGACCATTTGTGCGAAGGCAGCGAATGTGGATGCCTTTCCGCATTTTATTATACAGTCATGTGGCACCGGACTCACAGAATGTTGTTAATGATGGTGAGGATAAGTCGAAGCAGGTAGAAGACTGTGTTGAAATGAATTCTGTGCAGAAAGTTCCTGCCCCAGAGACAGGTTCTGTCCTTCTGCAGGCTGACACCGTGACACCGGGTACGGCTGGGGTGAAAGTTGGCAAATGCAAACCCACCGGATTCAGGCTGACGTCTTACTTGCATATACAGTGCCAAGGATATTTCAGACAGTTATATTTTGGAATAAGTCCTTAGATGAAGATGGTGACCGACCAGCAGCGTCATGAGGTCAATGTACGTGCTATGTGGAGATCTATGACAACTGGTGGTGGTGCAGGCCACTTAGCAGAAGGTATGGCAACATTGGATGCATCAAAATTGGGTCAAACATCATTTACAGCCATTGAGAATGAAATTTTTAAGTGATGAATGACAAGTCTGAAGGAGGATATGTTACAGGCTGGCATTGAAGAGAGACAACTTTCGATGGAAGGAGGACTTTTTGACCAAGGGGTACCGGCCATAACAGTCATCTGTGACGGAGGTTGGAGTAAGAGATCACATAAACACTCTTACAACGCTTTAGGTGGATTTGGGGTTATCTTTGGTGCACGCACTGGAAAACTTCTCCATATAGGGATTAGGAACAAATTCTGTTATATTTGTTCTGTAGCTGTAACAGCTATGCGAGAACCTACTGACCATCAATGCTTCAACAACTGGAATGAAAGCTCGCAGGCAATAGAAGTGGATGCAATTGTGGAAGGTTTCCAACTGGCGGAACAGACACATGGAGTTAGATACATGAAGATGATTGGTGATGGTGATTCCTTTGTGTATTCCCAAATACAAGAGAAGGTGGCTGTTTGGGGTTGTCGTGTGGAGAAACTAGAGTGTGCGAACCATGCTTGCAAATTTGTGAGGAAGGGAAGTTGTTGGAAGTTGGAGAAGTTGGTGGTAGAGAAGCCACGGTTTAAGGGTAGGCGGAAGTTAACCAAAACAGTAAGAGTCCGTCTGGTTGGTTCACTACGATGTGCGATAAGAATGAGATCTGGAGATGACAACGAGGATGGATCAGCTGTACGTCAACTGGATGCTGACATTCGTAACTCCGTCCACCACATATTTGGAGATCACAGGAAATGCAGTGACTTCTGTAAAGCAAAGGACATTTCCCAAATACCCAAGAAGAACGAGGTGGCTGGTCATTCTGGAGGAGAAGTTGACACACATCTTACAGATATAACCAACGCTAAAGATGAAGCTGATCCAGCTGATCATATCTTACGGTCACAGAGTGAATTTTGGAAGGAGGGAAATTCCCCTGTGGAAGAGCTGGAATCACGAAACAGTGGTCTCAGTCCATCCTCACTAGATGATGATATGCTGAAAGAAATCAACATCATCCTTGACAGATTGGCCCTGAAATCAAAGCGTCTGTTCGGGAACTTTACCACCAGTCTTGCTGAGTCATGGATGAATGTACGTGCAAAACTTGATGGGGGCAAATTCCACAACAGTTGTGCTCGTGGTTCCTGGCATGCCCGATGCTATGTCCAGCGGAGACAACAGTTAGTACATGAAAGGAAATACGATGCCAAACCAGAAGTGAAAACGATTAAATGGAAGACGAAACTTGAAGCTGCTAAAAAATCGTCTTCGAAACGTGCACGTTTGGCATATGGCGAAGACACATTGGATGTCGTACCAGATAGATCTCTTGAAGCACTGGCTATATTGAAGGATAACTTCTACAAACAGCATGTAAATCTGTCAGCGGACAAACTTCGTGCCATTGAGACCTTGACAAAAGAACAGTCACAGAGTACTTTGTGGCATACAGAGAGGAGACAACGTCTCACTGCTTCCAACTTTGCAGATGTAGCAAAACGCAATCCCAGCAGACCAGTGTTGCCTCTGGTGAAGAGACTTCTGTATAGTTCGTTTAGTGGCAATCGATTCACCCGTTATGGATGATGTGACGGTCTTGGAATACACCATGTGAAAGGCAGAGCGGGGCTGTAATGTAAATGTCACGAAAATGGGCTTATTCATTTCAGTTGAGAACCCTTGGCTAGCGGCATCCACTGATGATAAGGTCACAGAAAGGACCAGTCTGGTTGCTGCCCCTCAATCAGGACTGCGGGAAATCAAAAATGTCCTCCAGAATAAACCAATTTCCCTGCAAACAGCTGCCAAAACCATGAAGTCCTTCTGTCTGGAGCTTGTGGGTGGAGATCTCCAACTGAAACATGCACCCCCATATTACTTCCAAGCCCAGGACCAATTTAATGTGATGAAAATGCCATGGTTGGACGTTGTAGTGAGAACAACGAATCCATACCAAATGCATGTTGAGCGTATTGTGAGAGATGTACACCTTTGGCACCGTATCTGTCCAAAGGTGGTCGCCTTCTACGACAAAGCAATCCTGGCCGAGTTAGCAGATCCGAGGCATGGGGAAATCCCAGGGATACGAGAGCTCGGGGTTTGAGTATGTTCTTCATATTTGTATATTTGCCATGTACCATGTTATAGATAAGGTTATAATTTTTTGTCAGGCATTTCAATTTAGTTCATGCTTATTATTCACATAAGACTCATATGTTGTACATGTATTTTTCCAAACATTATCACTTGTTCATTGTTTTCCCATCTCCTATACAGTTTCAGGATGACAAAAAGGGGAGCGGACAAAAGCAGGGAAAAGTGAAGGCGTTTGTCAAATGAAAAAGAAGTGCGGTTCACAAAAATTCTGAACCAACTCTCCAACCCTCCTCTTCAACATCACTTGGTGGCCATAAAAGTCCTCAACCATCGACATCACAGTCACCCCCATCTTCACTCCCGTGTCGACGATCATCACGAAGACAGGTCAAACAGAAATTTGTTGGTCGGTCCATAGAGCATGCTTGGTTAGACCAGGGAAAGAAGGTCTGGTATAAAGTTAATTAAATTTACATGACAAATTCAAAGAGTGAAGATGTCTTGGAAACTTTACAGTGCTTTCATCAACTTCCTTGTATCTCAAGTTTTAAATTGTATGTTGATGTACTGCGATTATATTAATATTCAATTCATTTCTCATCCATGTGGCATATCATATATGATACCATACAACATTTCTAAGGACACATATAATACACCGCAAACATGAAAACATATTATCAATGAGGTAAGTTGCATAGCTAATGTTTTAGCAATCCTCCCCCTTTCATATCAACTGTTTATGCAATGCTTCATTTCGAAATCCAGTATATGCTGCTACTAAGTCAATGATGTCATCACAACTCCATCATTTGTCTCCCTACAGGTTTTGTTCTGCGAGTCCTAGGTGGGCCGGGACGGTGACGCCAATGCTGTATACAAGATTTTATACAAAGACAGTGATGAACCCTATGAGGTTGATTACTCTATGAGGATTTCCTTGCCTCTAATGTGAGATTTGTGGATATATGTAAGTACCTTGTTATTTCACTGATCACTGTTATACATGTGCATTTCGTCTTTACATATATGATTGTAATTATGCCTTTATGATAAATTTGTTAGCAGAGCCTCTCAGTGGACTAATCGCCATACTTATGTCCATAAGTAAAGCCAGTCGTATCTTACACAACTCACAGGTGGATTTCTCCATAACCAACACATTGGCTGAATTATGAAATTCCCTTCCTGAAATGATATGACTGAAATATAGTTAAAAGCAACGTTAAATCATATTCACTCACTCTCACTCACTCCCTCCCTTCCTGAAATACATTTTGTATTGTAACATACATTTATAAGTAAATCTATAATATATTTATTATCTATTATATATTTCCATTGGTCATTGGCACCTTTCATACCTTGACAAGTTCAATATTCATTTGAGTAATTGTAGGTTTTATTCATTTCATTTCAGAAGTCTGTCATATTCCTTTCTGTATAGAAATAAAAAGACATCTGCTTTTTATATTGTTGTGGTGTCGACGACCCTGAACAATCTATGTGGTTGCACAATGTGATATGTAAATGTACGTATACAATTTTGGCATTTTTCATTGCATTCTTTCTTTATGTTTCAGTTTTCAATCTGTTTCAGCTTTTCAACAAATCTGGATTTCATCATCTTAGAATTGTCTACATAATGGCAAGATAAATACTGACATGTGTGAAAATATTTGATTTTCTAAGTCATGCCACCTCAGTACCTTCATCTCCACAAGCTCACTCTTTCTTTTTGGAATCAAAGGTGAAACCTTTACCATCTTCTGTTGCACACCATATTCCACCCACTATCATTTATACAAATCTGTTGTGACATGATAACAAGCAATGGTCGCATAATACAAGTCCAGGGGCGGCGGAAGGAGTTAAATATTGGGGGGGGCGAAACCGGGGGTGGCACCGGGAAGGGGTGTCCCCCTCCCGCGAAGCGGGGGGTCCGGGGGTCCTCCCCCGGAAAAAATTGAATTTTTAGCGTCCATTTAACGCATTTTAGAGCATTTCCGAGGCCTATTAGGGGCGATAATTCACAGCGAGTTTTCCTATTTTTAACTCTTCCGAAACGCTAAAAAAATTATAATCAACAAGGCTGAACATCGATGCAGAGTCCAACTGATTCAACATCGTCTTGTGCGTTTCCTATTTCAGTGACAGTATATATTTCGTCTTTTCTGCATCGAATGTGTCCCGTTGCTATTTTTAACACCGGGACCCCAGCAAGAGAAGAAGCCATTGATAATACTTTTCGTTATTTAAATTCGAATCGGATGAAAAATTGTTGGTGCCATCAACTACAATGCCCGCCACCATGATTCTTTATCGGCAAGCAGGAGAGGCGGCCATCTTAATACGGAATATTAAGTTGAGGAACACGGCCGGGGATTCCCGCTGAAGCTAGATAGGACAAACACTGGACAGATGTTGGTATATTTTCGACATTGCATTTAATTGAATGTATTTGCGATGCAGGAATCCTGAGGGTTTCAACACGAGGTTCAATACATTCAATAAAGTTAACCTAACAGGGATCAAAATTATCGCGGCAGTCGCTACAACACACCTACAAGTTTTTCACGAAATAGCACATGCCGCGGATTTCAATTTCATACTATAATGATCATGCAATCGAGCTAGAACTTTCACATATTATGCTCTCTTGCCGTTACATGAAAAGACATTTATTTTTAGGACATTTTTTCGATTTCAACCGCACCACGCACAGGCCAAAATGCCGCCTTATCATATCTCCTTATCATGTCAAATGGAAGATACAAGTCATTTAAATTCATTCAACATGTTTGACAAATTGATTAAGCGAGCTTGTCACTAAGAGCAGGTATAAGAACAGTAGTACCGTACAGAATTTAACCACATCCACACACAGGACTCCTTCGTGAACTTTCACATCAACAGATATCGTGGATATTTATACTACTTGCACGAGATCACCAGAAGGTAGACTATACATTCATTAGTTCGAGAATAATTCTCAGTTTGCCGATAACGCATTCTGTAGAGTAGCTATACGTCGCAAGTTTGAGACCATTAGGCCTACACAGGAGAACAGGAAACGCTATACCATGGTATTGTAAATTCCAAATACCCGTGCACATGCATAGGCGTTATTGCTGAGCGAAATTATTATGGAGACCAAGTGGTTAAGCGAAATTATTGGGGGGGCCAAAGTGGTCCTTGGCCCCCCCTCTCTGAATATTGGGGGGGCCTGCCCCCCCCCTGGCCCCCCCGGTTCCGCCGCCCCTGAAGTCATCTGATTGGTTAATATACACAAACTGTTGCTTTGTTGATTGGTTGAAGTTTACAGTACCATTTTCTATGAACCGGATTCATTCCCATGTGTGGCAGAAGTATCTAGTATATAGAAACCCTTTCTTTTAGCGTGGATGCAACTCCTTTTGATACAGTGGGTAACTGCATAATTTTCCATTAATACATGTCTTGAATATGTCCTCTAAGGGCTGTTCCACAAAATGGTACATGGGGTGAGAGAGATTACTTTTTCTTACCCCAACCATCCATATCCCATTCATTTCCGGCGGCCGGATATCTGAATTCACTTACCATGGCAGCGGCTATCTTGATATTGGACGAGTAACAGATGTTTTCTCGGGCCATACTTCGCAGACGTGCCGTGGGGTGATCCAACTAGTTTCATATCGTAAAACGACAAGGTTGTATCACCCGTTCGTGGTTAACACATTTATATTAATGCTGTTATAATGAATTCATCGTCATTTAGCACTATTTTATTATGGCTGAGGGACCAAACCAATGACCATACATGATCAAGTTATTCACCTGTACGTCTGCAGCAAAATGTGTGAGATTGAACTGCGAGTTACTAAAAACTCGAAACAGTAAAACACGCGGATCGGATTGATGTGTAGAGAAAGTCGATCTAGGCTTAATTTACAATGACACACATCAATAAATAAATAGTGGCTTGATGATGAGTCTCATTTAATGCCACAGCGCGAAATCTTACATCAGGCTATGTGAAGTGACTTAATACGTCAACCAGAGAACATTACTTTCAAAGTCCTTGTGCGACATGCGGTTCATGTGCACAGTTTGCCAGCAAGCAATAACTAACGGCTAACCCCATACTTTCCAGTTTCAGGTCCTTGTGCGAACTACATTAGTCAAACCTTTAATGAAAACAAACAAATTGACGTTTTTTAACATAATGGTGCATCGTGACCTGTATTCACCAGTTGAACACGTAATCGGCTTGTAATACGCAAATTATAAGCTAGAAACATTTCCGCCGGCGTTGATGCATCTGCATCAATACGTTTTCTTGCACTATCTCTGCAATGATAAATGCCTGTATACTACCCACTACCCATATACCAAATGAGTGAAAATCTTTTTATCTGGAAATGTAAGTGTTACAACGCATTTAAGGGAAGTGGGAAGCGGTGCCGACGTACTGACAGAGCCACATGACTGTCATACTGACAGAGCCACATACTGACAGAGCCACATGTATTTTCTGTACTACCAGGCTGAATGATAAGCAAACCTGATGGTGAACATGTTTGTTTTTCTTGAAATGATTGCTTTCATGTTTCACCTTCATATATTAAAACAGTTGGAAAAGAAGATGTCCTCCAAAAACTATACCTTAACAAATTGTTTGTATAATTTCCGCAATGTCCTTCTTTTGGACCGCCATACTTTCTCCTGTCAGCTTGAAAGAAGTACGGCAAGAATTGCAAATGGCTACTTTTTACTTCAATAACGTGTATGTATACAATATACTGTAAAATAGTTTAAAAATCAGACACAATTGCAACCCATGAATGATTATGCGCATGAAGAGAATGTATCCTCACATCTATTTCACTGCATTACAGAATTTTAACCCATCTCATTTATGTGAGGCCATTGAAAGAAGATACAATTCTTGGTAAGTAACCATATATTCTCATATTGATATTCACCATGCGTTATTCACTCATTATGGATATGGGTCATTTGTAGTCTGAAAGTGTGACTTTGGGAAATCCAATTCTTGATACCTCAACAAAATGGCCGACTGCACTAAGGCTTTAATGTCAGACACGGTACATGTCTTAGTCGGGGTGATATTGTAAAGGCGCTGTTTGCTGTATCACTCAGACAGTATTTCAGGTAGCAATCTGTGTGTTTATTTCAGAACATATATGGAGCTGATAATTACATTACCCAAAGTTAGATTATGAAGGAAATTATATTACGTTGATTGTTAAGCTCGAGTAATGAATTAGAGCATTTCCACAAAGTGGATGCTCTTATGTTTTCATGATAAACGGCCCCGCCGGAACCGCCGCCGCCGCGACCGCCACCGCCGCGACCGCCACCGCGACTTTAAACGTGAATATTTCTGAAGCCGTTAAATATTTTCGGGTCAAACTTTGTGTGCTATCTCCTTGAGAAGGGAAATTTGCCTGGTTGTGTTCCGATAGCCGTTGCTCATCACTAGGTGGCGTTGTAGTCAGAGCATAGGTAAACCTTTCTCTGACGATTTCGTCTGAACGACTTGTTGGTTTTCTATGAAATTTTATTAAAATGGTCTTGAAGGATAGGCAGTGCTGAAAAAGTTTTGGCGTAGCTGGCATAATTATAAAGGCACTTTTTTTGCGTTTAAAAAAAAAGCTTTTCGTGAAATAAAAATTCACCATTCGCTTGGAGAAATATTTAAAAATTGTTTTGTTCTATGTTGCACTTTTTGAGCAAATTATAAACGCAATAATTCGAAATATTTTATCATCGAATCGATCTCAAGATTTCCTTTCTTTGTTTCTTCTCGACGAAAAAAACGTCCGTGGCTCAGGCGCATCACAGCCCTACAAGTTACTGTATACGCTAAGCCGATATAGTTCCTCCCTTGAGCACCATGTGCATTTCGTCTTTACATATATGATTGTAATTATGTTTTTATGATAAACTTGTTAGCCGAGCCTCTCAGTGGACTAATCGCTTCTTATACAGGGCAACAGCAATTCCAATGACATTATATGTCCATAAGTAAAGCCAGTCAAACCTTACACAACTCACAGGTGGATTTCTCCATAACCAATACACCGGCTGAATTATGAAATTCCCTTCCTGAAATGATATGAATGAAATAGAACGTTAAATGTCAGAGAAGCCTTATTCGCAAAGCCTATACCTACACCTATGCTGAACGCGCTCGAAAATACCTGGATTGAACTCAACCTACCGAAAACCAGAAAAATTCTTATAGGTGGAATATATAGACCACCTCGATCCAGCATACCG
Organism: Hanleya hanleyi; assembly: GCA_036873755.1. Classification (NCBI taxonomy): domain Eukaryota; kingdom Metazoa; phylum Mollusca; class Polyplacophora; order Lepidopleurida; family Hanleyidae; genus Hanleya; species Hanleya hanleyi. The sequence goes on along the minus strand of JAVTVY010008136.1, from coordinate 17,239 downwards.
GACTTCTTTGAAATGTATTCAGCACTATTATATTGCTTAGACCCGGATGTTGAAACTGTCATTTTAGGAGACCTGAACTTGGATACTTTTTCCAGAAGTGAAGCTAAGAAACTATGGGACATATCAAAAGATAGGCATTTTCACAGTTAATTAAAGATGCCACTCGGGTAACTTCTACAAGTCAAAGCTGCATAGATCTTATTTTTGTTAATGATCCCAGTAAAATTACACACTCTGGGGTGCTCGAGGTTGGCATATCTGACCATTATTTGCAATACTGTGCCCGTAAAGGACAGATTCCTAAGCTGCCGCCAAAAATCATTAACACAAGATGCATGAAAAATTGTGACGAGCAAAAATTCATAAAGGACGTTAAGGATGCCCCATGGTGGGTTATGAACGTGTTTGATGATATACAGGATGCATGGGACTATTTCTATAAACTGTTTAACTATATCTGTGATATCCATGCTCCAACAACACAACGCAAGGTTAAAGGTCAACCAGCTCCCTGGATAACCGATGACATCAGGATTCTCATGTACCAAAGGGACTATTTTAACAAACAGATAAAAAAGACAAAAAGTACCTTTGATCATGAACAAAATAAAAACTTCAGAAATCGGGTGAACATTGGTCTTAGAGCAGCAAAAAAGGACTACATGTACTTTGAAACGAAACTGTTGGAATCCATGCAGAACTCTAGACAATTATGGACACATCTCAAACGAGTCCTTCCAACGAAAACTGTGTCCGAAACTGCCGAACTAAATGTTGATGGCGCAGTCATAACAGACAACTATCATATTGCAAATGCTTTTAATGCCCTTTTTAGCTCAATAGGAACCAAACTCGCTGAGAAATTTGAAACGGCGCCCTCTAGGACGTCTCAAAATCAAAATGCTGACGGTGTGATTGACTTCAAGTTCTATGAAATTTTTCCAAATGTAGTCAAAAAAGTAATTATGAAATTACACTCTAAAAAGTCCTGCGGTATGGACCAGATTTGTTCGACCTTTTTGAAAATTGCCTCAAATGAAATCAGCCAATCGCTCGCGTACCTCTTCAATATTTCTATGAAAACGTGGAAAATCTCAACAGAATGGAAGGAGGCGAAAGTAACCCCAATTCATAAAGAAGGTGACCTGTCTGATCCTGGAAATTATCGACCTATTTCGGTCATCTCGAATGTAATGAAAATTTTAGAGAAGATAGTTCACAGACAGCTATATGATCATATTTCCTCCCATAATCTACTAAATGTATTTCAGTCTGGTTTTCGACCTGCCCACTCAACTTCTACTACACTCATTAATGTAAGTGATTATATACTCAAGAACATGGAAAGCGGACGCACCACAGGTGGCGTATTTTTTGATCTTAAAAAGCTTTCGATACAGTTAATCCATATATTCTTTTGAGAAAATTATCAAATTTTGGTATAAGTGGTGCTGAACTTGAGTGGTTCTCAGATTATCTTATTGGTGGATCTCAAAGTGTCAGTTTTAAGGGATGTATGTCAGACTCCACAAAGCTTTGTTATGGAGTGCCCCAAGGCTCTGTTTTGGGGCCTCTTCTTTTCATTATTTATATAACGATTTGCTCTCAGTGCTCAAGCATTCTAGGATAGTATTATATGCCGAAGATAGTGCTATATTTTATTCTGATGTTTCTGTTTTAAAGATAAATCGGGCCTTAACAGAAGACCTAGAAAGTGTATCTACTTGGCTCAAGGAAAATTGATTGACTTTAAATGTGTCAAAAGCGAATATGGAACACATCAACGACTTGCTAAGGAACCCAATTTGAATCTAGATGTGAATGAATGTCAAATTGACCAGGTTGACGTATTTAAGTATCTTGGTGTTTACGTTGACTCCTGCTTGACATATAGAGATCATGTTGACAAAATCTGTTCAAAAATATCGCAACGGATAGATGTCATCAGCAAGGTCCGTAAATATATTTCGCAGGACTGTGCAAAACTACTGTTTACATCTATGGTAACACCACTATTTGATTATTGTGATGTAGTGTGGTCGAATTGTAATGACAAGCTCCAGCGAAGGCTCCAGGTTTTACAAAATAAGGGAGCACGAATTATTTTGGGTCGTGGGAAACGGGAATACGTAGTAGACATGCTTAGAGATCTGAATTGGTGTGATATACTTAAACGACAGGAAATGCATGTCCTGGAAATGGTTTATAAATGTACAAATGGAATGGTTCCCTTTTATCTATGTGATTATATTAATTTTAACTCCACTATTCATACTTATACCACAAGGCAGAGAAATGACATTCATATTGTTCTGTGTGCCTCAGAAAGCAAAAAGAAAACTTTTTTATATAGAGCAGCTATTTTATATAACAAATTACCGACTGAAATCAAGTCATGTAAATCTCTTTACAGTTTTAAACGTAAATTAAGCGCATTTTACGAAGGCAACTGATTTTATTATACTGGTTATTTAATCGAGGTACAAGTGAACTCTAATGCCCCCTTGTATATATACGTATTATAGAAATTGTATTTTAATGTGTGGAAGGTGTGAGATACAGGGCCGTCCTGGAAAGCAGCCGTTTGGTTGAGGATGTATATATTTACCCTGTTTAAATAAATTATCTATCTATCTATCTATCTATCTATCTATCTAAATCATATTCACTCACTCTCACTCACTCCCTCCCCTCCTGAAATACATTTTGTATTGTAATATACATTTATAAGTAAATCTATAATACATTTATTATCTATTATATATTTCCATTGGTCATTGGCATCTATCATACATGTAGTAACTTGACAAGTTCAATATTCATTTGAGTAATGGTAGGTGTTATTCATTTCATTTCAGAAGTCTGTCATATTCCTTTCTGTATAGAAGCACAAAGACATCTGCTTTTTATATTGTTGTGGTGTCGACGACCCTGAACAATCTATGCGGTTGCACAATGTGATATGTAAATGTACGTATAAAATTTTGGCATTTTCATTGCATTCTTTCTTAACCTTTTTCAGCTTTTTAACAAATCTGGATTTCATCATCTTAGAATTGTCTACATAATGGCAAGATAAATACTGACATGTGTGAAAATATTTGATTTTCTAAGTCATGCCACCTCAATACCTTCATCTCCACAAGCTCACTCTTTCTTTTTGGAATCAAAGGTGAAACATTTACCATCTTCTGTTGCACACCATATTCCACCCACTATCATTTATACAAATCTGTTGTGACATGATAACAAGCAATGGTCGCATAATACAAGTCATCTGATTGGTTAATATAAACAAACTGTTGCTTTGTTGACTGGTTGAAGTTTACAGTACCATTTTTTATGAACCGGATTCATTCCCATGTGTGGCAGAAGTATCTAGTATACAGAAAGCCTTTCTTTTAGCGTGGATGCAACGCCTTTTGATACAGTGGGTAACTGCATAATTTTCCATTAATACATGTCTTAAATATGTCCTCTAAGGGCTGTTCCACAAAATGGTACATGGGGTGAGAGAGATTACTTTTTTTTACCCCAACCACACATATCCCATTTATTTCCGGCGGCGCTGCACCGCCGGATATCTGAATTCACTTACCATGGCAGCGGCTATCTTGATATTGGACGAGTAACAGATGTTTTCTCGAGCCATACTTCGCAGACGTGCCGTGGAGTGATCCAACTAGTTTCATATCGGAAAACGACAAGATTGTATCACCCGTTCGTTGTTAACACATTTATATTAATTATGTTATAATGAACTCATCGTCATTTAGTACTATTTTATTATGGCTGAGAGACCAAACCGATGACCATACATGATCAAGTTATTCACCTGTACATGTACGTCTGCAGCGAAATGTGTGATATTGAACTGCGAGTTACTAAAAACTCGAAACGGCAAAACACGCGGATCGGATTGATGTGTAGAGAAAGTCGATCTAGGATTAATTTACAATGACACACATCAATAAATAAATAGTGGCTTGATGATGAGTCCCATATAATGCCACAGCGCGAAATCTTACATCAGGCTATGTGAAGTGACTTAATACGTCAACCAGAGAACATTACTTTCAAAGTCCTAGTTCGACATGCGGTTCATCTGCACATTTTGCCAGCAAGCACTTATCTTCCGGCTAACCCCATACTTTCCAGTTCCAGGTCCTTGCGCGAACTACATTAGTCAAACCTTTAATGAAAACAAACAAATCGACGTTTTTTAACCATAATGGTGCATCGTGACCTGTATTCACCAGTTGAACACGTAATCGGCTTGTAATACGCAGATTATAAGCTACAAACGTTTCCGCCGGCATTGATGCATCCGCATCAATACGTTTTCTTGTACTATCTCTGCAATGGTAAATGGCTGTATACCAAGCACTACCCATATACCATATGAGCGAAAATCTTTGTATCTGGAAATGTAAGTATTACAACGCATATAAGGGAAGTAGGAAGGGGTGCCGACATACTGACAGAGCCACATGACTGTCATACTGACAGAGCCACATGTATTTTCTGTATACTACCAGGCTGAATGATAAGCAAACCTGATGGTGAACATGTTTGTGTTTCTTGAAATGATTGCTTTCATGTTTCACCTTCATATATTAAAACAGGTGGAAAAGAAGATGTCCTCCAAAAACTATACCTTAACAAATTGTTTGTATAATTTCCACAATGTCCTTCTTTTGGACCACCATACTTTCTCCTGTCAGCTTGAAAGAAGTACGGCAAGAATTGCAAATGGCTACTTTTTACTTCAATAACGTTCATGTATACAATATACTGTAAAATAGTTTAAAAATCAGACACAATTTCAACCCATGAATGATTATGCGCATGAAGAGAATGTATCCCACATCTATTTCACTGCATTACAGAATTTTAACCCATCTCATTTATGTGAAGCCATTGAAAGAAGATACAATTCTTGGTAAGTAACCATACATTCTCATATTGATATTCATCTTCATGTGTTATTCACTCATTATGGATATGGGTCATTTGTAGTATGAAAGTGTGACTTTGGGAAATCCAATTCTTGATACCTCAACAAAATGGCCGACTGTACTAAGGCTTTAATGTCAGACACGGTACGTGTCTTAGTCGGGGTGATATTGTAAAGGCGCTGTTTGCTGTATCACTCAGACAGTATTTCAGGTAGCAATCTGTGTGTTTATTTCAGAACATATATGGAGCTGATAATTACATTACCCAAAGTTAGATTATGAAGGAAATTATATTACGCTGATTGTTATGCTCGAGTAATGAATTGGAGTATTTCCACAAAGTGGATGCTCTTAAGTTTTCATGATAAACGGCTCCGCGACTTTAAACGTCAATATCTCTGAATCCGTTAAATATTTTCGGGTCAAACTTTGTGGGTTATCTCCTTGGGAATGGGAAATTTGCCTGGTTGTGTTCCGATAGACGTTGCTCACCACTAGGTGGCGTTGTAGTCAGAGCATAGGTAAATCTTTCTCTGATGATTTCGTCTGAACGACTATTTCTATGAAATTTGATTAAAACGGTCTTGAAGGATAGGCAGTGCTGGAAAGATTTTGGTGTAGCTGGCATAATTATAAAGGAACGTTTTTTTGCGTTTCAAAAAAAAGAAGCTTTTCGTGAAATAAAAAATTACCAGTCGCTTGGAGAAATATTTAAAAATTGTTTTGTTCTATGTTGCACTTTTTAAGCAAATTATAAACGCAATAATTCGAAATATTTTATCATCGAATCTATCTCAAGATTTCCTTTCTTTGTTTCTTCTCGACGAAAAAAACGTCCGTGGCTCAGCCCTACAAGTTACTGTATACGCTAAGCCGATATAGTTCCTCCCTTGAGCACCTCCCTTTTGCGGCTGTTCAGTTTCACAGCATTTCAAAATATCGTAGACCATTTCACAACAGAATGCAGTAAGTGTAACTTGTTAATTAGCCGTTCTTCATACATTATTTATTTTGGATCATGTCATGCCACAAGTTACACTCGTGTTCGCTGCATGTCATCATGCGCGCGACATGTTGGCGAGTTCCCAGCGAGATGACAAGCTATGCTGACAAAATCATTTTCAATACGGTACGTAATCCGTTTGAAGTATGTAATCAAACAGATCTATTGCAAGAAATAAGCAAACATCGGGAAGATTCCATGTAGATATATTGCAGAAGAATGGACAAAAGTTTAGTTTCGAGATCTGACGGGATACGGTACCCGAAATGGCGGCCTAGCTCGATTCGCCAAACAACATTGACAGACTACGTGAGTACTTTATAAAAAGATGAAACTCAAAACTGTCGAAATAATGTATCGCCGATCATTGCTGCTTGTATGGCTATCGACAATTATAGTATGCAGGTCGATGCATGTAACTGGATAAAATGATCGTCGTGCAGGTATCTATGTTGTTGTTGTACTTGTAAACATAGTATTTCGTGGTAAAATTTTATCAATGGGGAAAATAGTTCAATGATGTCACCACCACGCCTAGTAATTTATTTTCTCACACTACATGTACTATCCAATCGTCTTCCTTCAAGTGTTATGTCACTAGTTACATACGATATTTACTTCATGGCTTTAGGACACTGAATAATAACACAGTCACGTGATAAATAGTTGATCTAGCACTCGTGGCATTTAATATGAAAGTCGAGATCCTCGTGTGAGATCCTCTATTTATCACATAACTGTGTTGTTATTCAGTGACATACAGCCATGATGCAAATAACATTGTATGTAACTAGTGACATAACACTTTGAAGTAAGACGATTGGTTGAGAGCGTGAAAAAATATTCTTACGCGTGACGTAGGCTAGAGGGACTTCACTTTTTTACTACCGACTTGGCTTGTCAAAATGGCTAGTAGTACGGATTTGAAAGTTGGGTGTTTCGTGACACGAAGACCTACCTGCAAACCGACTTCAGGTCATTCGAGCAACAGCGAAACACCCCGGCCTCTCACGCAGACCACCACTTAGAGGACCGGCAATGTTTCGCCGTTAACGGCAACAGCAAGCTTTTTTTTCAGCCAGTTCAGGATGACGACGTCATAACAAGTCAATCAAACAAGAGAACACTGAGCAAAACCTACTATGATTTGAGAATACTCGGCTAATATTTCCAGCAGTCAAGTGTTAGGGAAGACCGTCATATTCATGAGATTCCGCCAATAGAATTAAACAAACTCTGGTCAAAATTCTTCATCTGTGTCCGTAAATCGTACGGCTCACAATATGAACCAACAAGCCTCCGTGGTATGATGGCTAGTTTTGACAGGCAACTCAAACGACAGAATTATGGGTTGAGCTTGAGGTCGAGTCCACAATTTGCACAAATGCGCGAGATCGTAAAATCCAAACAGAAACAGTTGAAACTGGACGGTAAGGTGAATCTTCCGAACAGGGGAAACACGCCAAACAGTATTTTGCAGAGTCTTTGGTTTTTTAACACTGTACATTTCGGCTTACGAGCCACTGCCGAACACAGAGACATGTGCTGTGGTGACGTTTCTCTCTGTTCCGACGAGGCCAGCCGCGAGTATTTAGAGTTTACAGAGAGGCAAACAAAAAAAGAACAAGAGAAAATCCACGCGATGTACGTCCTGTGAAACCCAAAAGGTGGGCCAATATGGAAAATCCTGCACGCTGCCCTGTTGTCATCTTCAAAAAGTTCACAGAAAAACGCCCGGCTGATTTTTGCAATCCCCGCAATCTCTTCTACATTGCTGCAAGCACAAAAACTCCCTCGCCTGGCCTCTCCGACACTTGGTTCCTTCGACAGCATGTGGGGACGAATAAACTGTCCACAATGATGAAAAGAATGGTGGATTCTGCCGGAATCCACACAGACAAACATCTTCCCAACCACAGTGCCAGAAAACATCTTGTTCAAAAACTGAACGACAGCCAGATTCCAGCCAATCAAATTATGCAAATTTCAGACCACAAGAGCATACAAGCCATAAACAACTACAGCCACATAAACGCCGACCAACATCGTCGCATATCCCAGGTCCTCTCAACAGCTGGTTCTGCAGCTGCAACAAGGAGTTCTCTTCCCGTCCCCTTGTCAGTAGCGTGTACTCCATCTCGGCCCTAGCTAAGATTCATAGCGTCTCCCTTTCCTCAACGCTATGCCGACGACAAATACATTTCCCTGCTGGTAACTCGAACATCTCCATCGCGCACTAATTATTACCTATTGGACCCCTATTGGACCTTCACTAACTTGAGAATATGGGCCGCGATGAATAAAAATACCGAAATGGCAGACTAATTGGCCCTTCGTCGGTCATATATTAATTACAGACGTTAAAATTATCCCTATGGAGCCTCAAAATCACCTGAAATCGAGGGTCAAGAAGATGGGCATTTCCGTCATAATAGACCCCGTGTATACAGGAGATGATGATCACAACATCGATTATGGTATTTTTATTCATCGCGGGCCATTTTCTCAAGTTAATGAATGTCCAATAGGGCGCAAAGGTAATAATAATTGCGCGATGAAGATGTTCGAGTTACCAACAAGGGAATGTATTTGTCGTCGACATAGCGTTGAGGGAAGGGAGACGCTATGAATCTTAGCTATCTCGGCTAAGACTATGACTTTCCTCAGCAATTGTTCACAGATACATACCTCCGCACAAAACTCGGAACAGTCATCGATAATTCATGTTTACGGTGTTCAAAGTCTCTTTTCTGGAAATGTATCCGGTGGTCAGTTTCATATACACGTGCACGGGTCCTCGCCGGTGGAAACTTCATGTACACGCGCAGCGGTAGACGAGCGGGGGTGATCATGGTGACGAGGAGGGAACAGCGCCGAAGATTCTGTGACACTGACATGTTTATTATGACTGTGATATTCCCTCGTTTACGCAAGTTAATTGCGTATTTTCGGCTTTATCGTATTTACAAAATGTAAACTTTTTCCCAATTCGCGAAAAACTCGATCTTTGAGTCACTTCGCTAGGGCCTATATTTCTGCGGCGGAGCTTTCTCTCTGCTATAGCAGTACTGCGTCTGTTCTTCCTAATTATAAACTCTACCAAAGTTGCAATTTGTAGTTCGTCTTCCTTCTTTTTCTTGTTTTCAGTTATGTGATAAACAGAATCTCACACTCGTGGTCATTTCATATGAAAGTTATGAAACGAGTTAAGTTTTGTATATGTTAGGAGCTTTAGCAAAATAAATTTAATTGAACTGTTATTGTCAGTGTCACGCAGCCAAAACCGTTCGTGCATGCAAATAGTTCGACACAGACCGACCAGATGGGCATTTTTGAGACCTGTTTCACAGGCTGGTCTGACAAACTTTCTGATAAAATCAGTGAATCAGAAAAGCTTATCCAAAACTTCAATCGTGGGGGCATTAGAACTAGAGCCTTTAGGCTTTGAGGGGAACTGCTTTATGTACGCAATTGTTCAGTTGCTTTGACATTATATGGTCTTCCTATGATAGGATTCGAGAATAAAACTAGTTTCTATGCCTTATTTAACTTCCATATTACGCATGCCCTGATTGTTACTGCAACATTTTCATTCGAGCTCACTCTCCAACTTTCGGTTTGATGTTGTGATGCCTCTATAATGAAAACTCAAAGGAACAATTGAAACAATTGCTTTGACTTCGAACCGTAACTTTTAGTACCCAGCATGCAGATCCGGTGGCGAGGTGCCCACAATTACCGAATTTGTCCTAATCCGGCCAGGATTTCAGAAGATATTGTATGAAATTTTTTTAACTTGGCCTGAATGTGAAGCCACCTATGGGCAGATTGGCATGAAAAACAATCCCATGCGAGATCTTCAGGTGAGGAAACCGTTCACTTTTCCAAAAGTTATTGTCCCAAAACAAAACTAACTTTGGCCCCCACGTGGCGCCACCTATAGGTGAAGTGGAGTCAAAAAGAATCCCAAGCGAAATCTTGAGATGAGGTACCCACATACCAAATTTGAAAAGAATCTGTTCAGTTTTTCTAAAGTTATTGTCTGGAAACAAAACTTTAACTTTGGCCTCCAAGTGGCGCCACCTAAAGGCGGATCTGCGCGAAAAACAATCCCAAGCTAGATCGTGAGGTGAGGTACCCATACACCAAATTTGAAAAGAATCCGTTCAGTTTTTTCAAAAGTTATTGTCGGGAAATGAAATTTTAACTTTGCCCCCAGGTGGCGCCACATATACGCGGATCGTCATGAAAGACAAACTCAGGTGAGATCTTGAGGCGAGGTACCCAAATACCAAATCTTAAAAGAATCCGTTCAGTTTTTCTAAAGTTATTGTCCGGAAACAAATTTTTACTTTGCCCCCAGGTGGCGCCACCTATAGGCGGATCGGTGCGAAAAACAATCCCAGGCGAGATCTTGAGGCGAGGTACCCACAAACCAAATTTGAAAAGAATCCGTTCAGTTTTTCCGGAAACAAAGTGGGACGAACGGACGGACGCACGCTCCGACGCACGGACGGACGCACGGACCCCAATACTATAGTCTCCCTTTAGCCCTTCGGGCGTCGGGGGACTATAACTTGTGTTGGGTGACCATACATTGGTGCGAGGATTCCCCCAAATTTTGGTGGGAGGATGTTTTCGAATTCGCAATAAAATGGTTCAATAGTTATTTAATTTTATTAATTTGATCAATATTTAACGAGAAATGCTCCTTCAGGCCAAGCCTGCTCTTCCAGAAGATCCTGACATGCAACATAGATGGACAAGTAATACATATAGGACAAGAGACAGTAAAATGAAAAAAGGGGGAAATTAAGCATGATAAAATAATAAAACAATGCGAACCAGTGTAGAATAAATCACTAAAACTATACAGTAGTTAAAATTTGCCGCCTGAGTTGAAATTTAAAATTTTGAATCAGCACCTTCACTGGATTTGAAGGAAACTACAGATAGCCCTACATGCACATTATATTTAGATCTATATCTCTATAAAAATGAAGCGGACATTCTCTCTCGTCGACTTTATGACAAAAGAGATGATTACAATTTCGATATCGTAAACTATCCCTTTCTGTACAGTAATATTCCAGTGGGATCTGCATATGGCGTATATATATCTCACCTAGTAGCATTTGCTAGATCCTGTGTTAAATGTGACGATTTTAATCAACGTCACAAAACATTGTTACAGAAACTTATAAAACAAGGCTATACCACCAAGCGCCTCCACTCAAAGTTTATCAAATTTGGGATACATATAGCATGCTGATAGCAAAATACGAGCGTTGCATGCAAGATCAGAGAAAACGTTCTTGACAAAAAAATTACAGGAAATGCGATACAAAAATGAACTTGATCTCCAAAGCATGCGAACGCAACTAGAAGGAGTGTCTAAACTGGCAAACCAACAACTGGAGTACGCTGAACAACACACTTTAAGCTGTCACAGTCCCTGTGTGAATCATTACAAGGCCAACTATTATCCAGAAACAAAACCATAGAAACGAAGGAAGAAAGTACAATAAACCCGCTCAATAACTTCTCAACATGAAGGGCGAGGTGCTCAGCTGGAAACTGCATGCATCGAGAGCAGATGACTCGCTGACTACCAGGATGCTGAAGGAAGATGCCAAACCGGCAACCAAACCAGTCCCACCAGGACACCCACCTCAACACGTGACGGAAATGACGCCCCTAAGCGAACAACGGTTTCAAAACCTGAGCAAGCTAAACCATCATACAGCCAGAAGCTACAAGGGAACACTAACGTGAAAGAACATCCAAAGAAAACTGTAATGCTTATAGGGACTTGACTATTAAGCACATAATTCCCGGAAAACTGTCCACCAAATACGATGTACAGAAAACTGTGAAATACACTATCAGTGAAACTGAGAAACATATCAGTGAAATCAAATTGAAGCCTCAGGCAGTAGTTCTGCACTGTCTCACCAACGGTGTGAAGCACTACAGTGCTGAAGCCTGTGTCAACAAATTGACTTAACTGGTGAAAAAAATTAACCCAGGGTGTAAAATAGTTGTGTGTTTAGGTACTAATAGGAGTGATAACAGTACTCATAATAATAAGGTAAAACTGGTTAATGCTCTCCTTATAGCACAATTTGGAAACAGTGAACATGTCACTCTTTGTGACAACAGTAACATAGCATTCAGAGGGGAACCCAAGAACGGTGTGATTACTAAATGCCACAATAAACTAGAGGACAATATGCTTCTTAGCAAATTGAAAAATTATGACATTATCGGACTCAACGAGACCCACTGTGACCAGAATACAAATGTTTCTATTTCAGGTTATCGTTGCCATGTTGTAAATCGACCTGGCGTTTGCAAAAGTACTAGAAACTTTGGAGGTATTGCTATCTATGCAAAACAAGAAATTTGTCCTTGGCTGACTTTTATTGCCAAATAACAATACAAACTACCAACGGATTACTTTGCCTAGTACCAAATTTGGTACCACTGAGGATATTTATATCTGTTTTATCCACATACCTCCAGCGTAATCTAGTTACTCTAGCAGATGTGATAAAGATGTCTTAAACATTTTAGAATCCGATATTCAAAGTTTTAGCCTTTGTGGAAAAAATTTATTGTTGGGACATTTTAATGCTCGTACAGGTATTTTAGATGATTACATATATAATGATACCACGAATTGCTTACCCCTATATCCCGACTATATTGCAGACAACGCTTTGCCTACAAGAAGTAGTAACGATAGAATAAGCGTATGCACTAGAGGGAGGCAACTCTTGAATCTATGCATATCCAGCAAAATGAGAATTCTCAATGGTAGAACCTTACGGGACAAGCTCGGCAACTATACTTGTTATACCCCGAGCGATTGTAGTGTTGTTGACTATGGTATTGTAACTGAGGAACTACTGTCATATGTTTTGTAATTTTAATGTTGGTATGTTATCACCCACAATCTCAGACCATTGTACTCTCTCTCTCTTTGAGAATTTTAGCAGATTTCAGTTATATCAGACATACCAGTAGCAACACAGTTTATACCTCGTTACATTTGGTAGAATGATTCTACTGAAAAATATAAATTAGCCTTGATTAACCCACATAGCATACAATGCATAACTCAGTACATTGATAACAATTTTTGTTAAAATCCCTTTTGCCAATTGCTGAACATTATTATCTCTGCAGGATAACTTTCTCAAAAAATGAAAACGGTGTACAACCGTCATATAAAGGAGCCATAAAGACCATAAGTGGGTGGATAAGGAACTAAGACATATGCGCACAGATCTTATACCAAAAGGTCAGTTAAGGCAACAGTTTCCTAGGGACCCTTTTCTGAAGGGATCATTTTGTCGCATATCCAAAAAATATAATAAACTTAGAAGAAAAAAAACAACGTGCATTAAAACCAGAGATTTTCGACAAATTGAATGCCCTATATGAGTCTAACCCTCAAGCTTATTGAGCCCTTCTTAACACTCTTAAAGACAGTCATAACTCGGCATCCCAAATCTCGGATAAAATTGAACCTAATAGATTGTACGAGCATTATACGGTTCTGAGTACAGTTCCGCAGTCAAAAAAGAGAGAAAAAATAGAAGATCTCAATTGCCAGTTACTTATTGAGGAACAAACAATCAACTTTAAGGTGACTATAAAAGAAATTAAGGATGCTATAAAAACATTTAAAAATGACAAGTCCCCTGGTTCCGATCAAGTACTTGATGAAATGATAAAATACGGGCAATCCGTTCAGTTTTTCCGGAAACAAAGTGGGACGGACAGACGGACGCACGCTCCGACGCACGGACGGACGCACGGACCCCAATACTATAGTCTCCCTTTAGCCCTTCGGGCGCCGGGGGACTATAACTTGTGTTGGGTGACCATACATTGGTGCGAAGATTCCCCCAAATTTTGGTGGGAGGATGTTTTCGAATTCGCAATAAAATGGTTCAATAGTTATTTAATTTTATTAATTTGATCAATATTTAACGAGAAATGCTTCTTCAGGCCAAGCCTGCTCTTCCAGAAGATCCTGACATGCAACATAGATGGACAAGTAATACATATAGGACAAGAGACAGTAAAATGAAAAAAGGGGGAAATTAAGCATGATAAAATAATAAAACAATGCGAACCAGTGTAGAATAAATCACTAAAACTATACAGTAGTTAAAATTTGCCGCCTGAGTTGAAATTTAAAATTTTGAATCAGCACCTTCACTGGATTTGAAGGAAACTACAGATAGCCCTACATGCACATTATATTTAGATCTATATCTCTATAAAAATGAAGCGGGCATTCTCTCTCGTCGACTTTATGACAAAAGAGATGATTACAATTTCGATATCGTAAACTATCCCTTTCTGTACAGTAATATTCCAGTGGGACCTGCATATGGCGTATACATATCTCACCTAGTAGCATTTGCTAGATCCTGTGTTAAATGTGACGATTTTAATCAACGTCACAAAACATTGTTACAGAAACTTATAAAACAAGGCTATACCACCAAGCGCCTCCACTCAAAGTTTATCAAATTTGGGATACATATAGCATGCTGATAGCAAAATACGAGCGTTGCGTGCAAGATCAGAGAAAACGTTCTTGACAACAAAATTACAGGAAATGCGATACAAAAATGAACTTGATCTCCAAAGCATGCGAACGCAACTAGAAGGAGTGTCTAAACTGGCAAACCAACAACTGGAGTACGCTGAACAACACACTTTAAGCTGTTACAGTCCCTGTGTGAATCATTACAAGGCCAACTATTATCCAGAAACAAAACCATAGAAACGATGGAAGAAAGTACAATAAACCCGCTCAAGAACTTCTCAACATGAAGGGCGAGGTGCTCAGCTGGAAACTGCATGCATCGAGAGCAGATGACTCGCTGACTACCAGGATGCTGAAGGAAGATGCCAAACCGGCAACCAAACCAGTCCCACCAGGACACCCACCTCAACACGTGACGGAAATGACGCCCCTAAGCGAACAACGGTTTCAAAACCTGAGCAAGCTAAACCATCATACAGCCAGAAGCTACAAGGGAACACTAACGTGAAAGAACATCCAAAGAAAACTGTAATGCTTATAGGGACTTGACTATTAAGCACATAATTCCCGGAAAACTGTCCACCAAATACGATGTACAGAAAACTGTGAAATACACTATCAGTGAAACTGAGAAACATATCAGTGAAATCAAATTGAAGCCTCAGGCAATAGTTCTGCACTGTCTCACCAACGGTGTGAAGCACTACAGTGCTGAAGCCTGTGTCAACAAATTGACTTAACCGGTGAAAAAAATTAACCCAGGGTGTAAAATAGTTGTGTGTTTAGGTACTAATAGGAGTGATAACAGTTCTCATAATAATAAGGTAAAACTGGTTAATGCTCTCCTTATAGCACAATTTGGAAAAAGTGAATTTGTCACTCTTTGTGACAACAGTAACATAGCATTCAGAGGTGAACCCAAGAACGGTGTGATTACTAAATGCCACAATAAACTAGAGGACAATATGCTTCTTAGCGAATTGAAAAATTATGACATTATTGGACTCAACGAGACCCACTGTGACCAGAATACAAATGTTTCTATTTCAGGTTATCGTTGCCATGTTGTAAATCGACCTCGCGTTTGCAAAAGTACTAGAAACTTTGGAGGTATTGCTATCTATGCAAAACAAGAAATTTGTCCTTGGCTGACTTTTATTGCCAAATAACAATACAAACTACCGGATTACTTTGCCTAGTACCAAATTTGGTACCACTGAGGATATTTATATCTGTTTTATCCACATACCTCCAGCGTAATCTAGTTACTCTAGCAGATGTGATAAAGCTGTCTTAAACATTTTAGAATCCGATATTCAAAGTTTTAGCCTTTGTGGAAATTTTTTATTGTTGGGACATCTTAATGCTCGTACAGGTATTTTAGATGCTTACATATATAATGATACCACGAATTGCTTACCCCTATATCCCGACTATACTGCAGACAACGCTTTGCCTACAAGAAGTAGTAACGATAGAATAAGCGTATGCGCTAGAGGGAGGCAACTCTTGAATCTATGCATATCCAGCAAAATGAGAATTCTCAATGGTAGAACTTTACGGGACAAGCTCGGCAACTACACTTGTTATACCCCGAGCGATTGTAGTGTTGTTGACTATGGTATTGTAAGTGAGGAACTACTGTCATATGTTTTGTGATTTTAATGTTGGTATGTTATCACCCACAATCTCAGACCATTGTACTCTCTCTCTCTTTGCGAATTTGAGCAGATTTCAGTTATATCAGACATACCAGTAGCAACACAGTTTATACCTCGTTACATTTGGTAGAATGATTCTACTGAAAAATATAAATTAGCCTTGATTAACCCACATAGCATACAATGCATAACTCAGTACATTGATAACAATTTTGGTTAAAATCCCTTTTGCCAATTGCTGAACATTATTATCTCTGCAGTATAACTTTCTCAAAAAATCAAAACGGTGTGCAACCGTCATATAAAGGAGCCATAAAGACCATAAGTGGGTGGATAAGGAACTAAGACATATGCGCACAGATCTTATACCAAAAGGTCAGTTAAGGCAGCAGTTTCCTAGGGACCCTTTTCTGAAGGGATCATTTTGTCGCATATCCAAAAACTATAATAAACTTAGAAGAAAAAAAACAACGTGCATTAAAACCAGAGATTTTCGACAAATTGAATGCCCTATATGAGTCTAACCCTCAAGCTTATTGAGCCCTTCTTAACACTCTTAAAGACAGTCATAACTCGGCATCCCAAATCTCGGATAAAATTGAACCTAATAGATTGTACGAGCATTATACGGTTCTGAGTACAGTTCCGCAGTCAAAAAAGAGAGAAAAAATAGAAGATCTCAATTGCCAGTTACTTATTGAGGAACAAACAATCAACTTTAAGGTGACTATAAAAGAAATTAAGGATGCTATAAAAACATTTAAAAATGACAAGTCCCCTGGTTCCGATCAAGTACTTGATGAAATGATAAAATACGGGCAATCCGTTCAGTTTTTCCGGAAACAAAGTGGGACGGACAGACGGACGCACGCTCCGACGCACGGACGGACGCACGGACCCCAATACTATAGTCTCCCTTTAGCCCTTCGGGCGCCGGGGGACTATAACTTGTGTTGGGTGACCATACATTGGTGCGAGGATTCCCCCAAATTTTGGTGGGAGGATGTTTTCGAATTCGCAATAAAATGGTTCAATAGTTATTTAATTT
>JAVTVY010008135.1:0-45812 GCA_036873755.1 Hanleya hanleyi | reverse complement strand
AGTAACTATGCCATTATCCTTTTAACGATAGCGTGTAACTATAGGCATAATCGGTATAAGTTGTAAAACTATGATAATTGGTAACTGGTAGACGAATCTTGCTAAAGTAAATGTTATTTTCGATTTCGTCTCCCGCCATGTTCAGACATGTAGAGTTCTCGCCCCTGAATGTTGTTTCGTTCAAGATGCATTTGGCACCTGCAGAGTATTGCCCCTTATTGCGTTTGGCACGTAAGAGTACTGCCCCTTTATTTTCTCACAAGTAAACTCAATACATGTCCTGGTGCGAATTATTCTTAATGAATGGCATGCACCATCAACTTATAAACTGAACTGAACTGAACTGAACTTGTACGACTGTAAAGTGACTCACTTCCGCACTCCACACGCGGTTTCTGAGAAATGTGTGACAGTGTGCTCGCTGAAAATTGTGTTTGTCACGAGGTTTAAAAGACTCTGTCATGTGAGTAACTATGCCATTATCCTTTTAACGATATCGTGTAACTATAGGCATAATCGGTATAAGTTGTAAAACTATGATAATTGGTAACTGGTAAACGAATCTTGCTAAAGTAAATGTTATTTTCGATTTCGTCTCCCGCCATGTTCAGACATGTAGAGTTCTCGCCCCTGAATGTTGTTTCGTTCAAGATGCATTTGGCACCTGCAGAGTATTGCCCCTTATTGCGTTTGGCACGTAAGAGTACTGCCCCTTTATTTTCTCACAAGTAAACTCAATACATGTCCTGGTGCGAATTATTCTTAATGAATGGCATGCGCCATCAACTTATAAACTGAACTGAACTGAACTGAACTTGTACGACTGTAAAGTGACTCACTTCCGCACTCCACACGCGGTTTCTGAGAAATGTGTGACAGTGTGCTCGCTGAAAATTGTCTTTGTCACGAGGTTTAAAAGACTGTCATGTGAGTAACTATGCCATTATCCTTTTAACGATATCGTGTAACTATAGGCATAATCGGTATAAGTTGTAAAACTATGATAATTGGTAACTGGTAGACGAATCTTGCTAAAGTAAATGTTATTTTCGATTTCGTCTCCCGCCATGTTCAGACATGTAGAGTTCTCACCCCTGAATGTTGTTTCGTTCAAGATGCATTTGGCACCTGCAGAGTATTGCCCCCTTATTGCGTTTGGCACGTAAGAGTACTGCCCCTTTATTTTCTCACAAGTAAACTCAATACATGTCCTGGTGCGAATTATTCTTAATGAATGGCATGCGCCATCAACTTATAAACTGAACTGAACTGAACTTGTACGACTGTAAAGTGACTCACTTCCGCACTCCACACGCGGTTTCTGAGAAATGTGTGACAGTGTGCTCGCTGAAAATTGTGTTTTTCAAGAGGTTTAAAAGACTGTCATGTGAATAACTATGCCATTATCCTTTTAACGATATCGTGTAACTATAGGCATAATCGGTATAAGTTGTAAAACTATGATAATTGGTAACTGGTAGACGAATCTTGCTAAAGTAAAATGTAGTTTGTACCGGCACAGCGTGGAGGAACAAACTAATGTTTGTGCCGTACTGGTCAATGCCTGAAGGGAGGCGGGGCTAAATGGGGGCGTGGTCGAGCCACGTGGTAGTTTTGTGAGATGCGGGGCGCATGGTCATTCTAGAGTTTTCCTTTCAACGTGCAGCACATATTTTCAACCTCTGAATCTCGAGCAGTTTTTAGCAGCGATGACCGAAGCATCCAAACAGAGCGACACGGCGAATTCAGTGCCGGGACCCAGCAACACAGCAGGATCACAGGGACAGAATATCATTGTCTTGTCCGACATGATAGCAACAGAAGTGGCAAAGGCAGTCCGTAATTCTACGACGGATATCTGCGAGCATATGAAAGCCATAGTCGCTACGAAGATGGGCGCGATGCATGCAGACATAATATCTGGTCAAAAACGCGCTGCTAGTGAGCAAGTGTCGGAAATGAAGCGCCTAAAGTCATCCGTCGACAAGTCTTACATTTTTAAGAAAAAGGGGAACGAAAAGCAATACAAATTCAACGCTGGGGTTTTGCAACAAGTTGAGGAAGCTCACGAGGCGATCTCCGATGGACGAGCAGACGAGGCGACCGAAAAGCTACAAGCTGGTATGAAGGAGATAAAATCCAGACAAAAACATATCCTACTCGCAGATAAATCGGAGCACGGATGGAGAGTTGTCGAGGAATACATTCAGGACGATCTCGCCTCGGACGAGGAAGATGAGGCGCGAATTCGGAAGAGTGAAACAAGAGCAGCTAACAAGGCTAAGAAAGAGTCGCGGGGACGGGGCGTTGGAGGACGTGGTCGCGGGAGACGAGGAAATTATTCCATCGGATTACCGGCATCGACACCGATGCAAGCCTTTAGTGGGCAGGGGAAGCACCGGAACATCAAGGAATTCACAGTGCTGGGCCTGTTTAAAATTCGGACACTATCGTTCTGAATGCCCAGAGGTGGCCAGGCAAAGGGCGGCTATGGCGGCTTCGCTGGGAGCGCCTGCAATGAGGCCCGTTGATCAGATAAGTACCGATAGTTTTTCATTGTTGGAATCAGATCTCGAATTGAATTTATTTAGCGGATATTGTGATTTGGGGAACGATTGTGCTTTGGGGAATGATTCTGCTTCAGATTTTCTTGACGATTCACAAGGCTGTCATAGATACACACAAACAACTCAAAACACAGAATGTACTGGGTTGGAAAGTTCAGATTTATTGTTCAGTACATATCCACTAAATGGCGCCAAATCGGGCGAGTTTATCGCAGCCATGTATCCGAATGTCGAAACAATGTACCAAAGTGGGGTTAATTCAGTTCCCTTCACTGATGATCACCAGCGTGATCACACGCATGGCCAACATATCATCCAATCTGAAATAGTTTCTGATACCGTAATAACATCTGTCAGTCAAACTGCAAACGGAGACACTTTTCTCGTCCAATCAGACAATGATATTATAGGCAACGCCCCCTCTCCACCTGGCCGACTGAAGAAGATAGAAAAGTGGGCGGAAGTTGGGGCAAGTGGATACGTGCTTGACGTTATACAAAACGGATATAGCATCCCATTTATAGAAACACCGACAAGCAAAATACTAAAGAACAACAAATCAGCTCTTGATCGCCCCAAATTTGTTCACACAGAAATCCAAAAGCTGGCCTCTTTAGGTTGCATCTCTCGGGTAGACACATGTCCTGTAGTAGTCAATCCATTGACAGTAGCTGAAAAGGATGGAAAATGTAGACTTATTTTAGATTGCAGACACATAAATTTATTTGTGTACAAAAACAAATTCAGAATGGAGGATATCACAACTGCAAAACAAATGTTCCAACCAGGGGATTTTTTATTCACATTTGACATCCACTCGGCTTTTCATCATATTGAGATAGCACCGACGCATAGGCCATATTTAGGTTTTTCCTGGAAATAAGGTGAAGAGACAAACTATTATGTTTTCAATGTCCTTCCGTTCGGAATATCGAGCGGGCCTTTTCTGTACACCAAATTGACAAAACCCATGGTTTCACACTGGAGAGGCAAGGGAATTAGAGCAATCATGTACATAGACGATGGGATTGTTGCCAGTAGGAACAAACAACAAGCAATACTAGACAGCAATACGGTCAGAAGGGACCTAGACGAGTTTGGCTTTATTAAAAGTGAGGGGAAATGTGTTTGGGATCCATCACAGCAGCAAACATGGCTGGGTCATAGGTTAGATTTGGAAAATTGCAAGCTTTATGTCACGGACAAAAGAGTACACAAATTGAAGCTGGCAATAGAGAAAGTATTACACCGTGTTGAAGAATGGGGAATAACCAGCGCAAGGGAATTGGCTGACATCACAGGTCAAGTAATGTCGATGTCGCATGCCCTCGGTAAACAGGCTCAGTTAAGGTCGCGGTACTTGTATTACTGTATCGAAACAAGGCAATCATGGGACAGCCCATTGGCTGTAAGTGCCAGCGCTAAAGAAGAGCCCATGTACTTCAAGATCCTCATGGTACTCATATGAACAGTCACAATCAAAGCGTGGCTGAGGTACATCATTTTTAGATGACGACTCTATAACGAATATTATGGATTACGAATACTGATCAGCGATACGGATTTGATATTTTGGAACATCATGATGTCTTGCCGGCATCATTGAAAACTGTTGACCGCTTCTCTCTTGCAGGAAACAAGCCTATGTTTATGTATACTTTTGTCTTTTTGAATTTGGTGCTAATACTGTTATATGGAAATGGAATAGGTCTTTGGATTATGGACGCGGATATTCTCTAATGGACGACGGCTGGATTATGAATGACGGACTAGACGCTTGTAATCTTGTTTGGCTCAACAGCGTTTCGAAATTAAATGGCTCCAATTGGTCAAACGATTCAAAGGCCACCAGGATTGTGTACTCCGATGCTTCAAACACTGGTTATGGTGCATATCTTGTAACTGATGACGAAAATTGTCACACAATAGCACAGGATATGTGGTCAGAGGAGGAGTCAAAGAAAAGCTCCACATGGAGAGAACTCCAGGCACTCTGGCTGTCTTTAAACGGTTTGAGCCAGTTTATTTCAAATCAGAGATTGAAATGGTTTACTGACAATATGAATGTATGTTGTATTGCCCAAAAGGGAAGCATGAAACCAGATCTACAACACATAGCTTTGCAGATATATATTTTCTGTAAGCAACTCAGTGTTATACTGGAAGCGCAGTGGATTCCAAGGGACGAAAACAAGAGGGCAGACCTTTATAGTAGGATCATAGACAATGAAGACTGGGGACTAAGTGTAGACTTGTTCACTTACCTGGACAAAAGGTGGGGTCCTCATAGTGTAGACAGGTTTGCGGCCGACCACAACTCAGTTTGCGAGCGATTTAATTCTAGATACTGGTGCCCACATACAGAGGGCGTAGATGCGTTCACGTTCGATTGGGGCGGAGGCGAGAACAACTGGCTGTTGCCGCCTCCAAGGCTGATTTGCCGTACATTGCATCACCTGGCAGAATGCCAAGGAAAGGGTACTTCGGTGGTCCCTATGTGAGAATCGGCCCCTTACTGGGTCCAGATAGCGCCAGATGGCATGCACTTGTCTAAATCTGTCAAGGACTGGTACATTATCCCAAACTTGCATGGTTCGATAAAGAAGGGAAAGGGCAGAAACGAATTGTTCAATGGCGAAATGCTATCTTTCAAAATGTTGGCTCTCAGAATAGAGCATCATGCCGGGGAAAGGAAGACCCTGCAGTCAAAATATTTTTGTACCAACACACATTCATGTTCTGTGTGCAGGTGGGCATGGTAGACATGGCCTCATAGGACGAGAGTGGAGCAGTTCAGAACTGGGCCAGAATATGTCTTAGGATGACTGGAAAATACTGGCATTGTCATAGGAAGACATTGTTTTCAAGCCATAGGATGGCTCAGGGTTAAATATTACGAATAGAGCAAGAACCTGTTTGTGTGATGCACCATGGGTGTAAACATGACTAGATAAAGTGATCTAAAACCTGTATATAATATGTGTATAATTTTTTCTTTATTTAGACCCACTGATACACTGTTCCAGTACATGGAGAAGTTTACAAGAGATGAGCCAGCAAGACGAGGAACTTAACGCCATCTTCCAGAAAATGCCGAGCATCTCTAGGACGTCTAGGGCGCAGTCCACAGGAAAGAACTATGATCACGGTTTTCAGAGATGGCACAATTTTGCTTCTTCTAAGAACTTCAATTCTTTACCAGCTGACCCCCTTAAGTTCGCGTTCTTCTTGTGCAAATTGATAAATGCCGGCGTTGGCATCAACAATGTATATTCAGTGTTTTATGGAGTAAAATGGTATCATGACATGGCCAACGAACTATCCCCAACTGAGAATGTATTTGTCAAAAACCTTCTTGAGTCTGCAAAACGATCACTTTCAAAGCCGGTTAAAAACAAAAAAGACATTGTCACCACTGAACATTTACAAGAACTATGCAATATGGCAGCTAATGACTCTGACCTCACTGATGTCCGCGATATTAGCATGGCACTGCTGGGATTTGGAGGGTTTATGCGTTTCAGCGAACTCTCTGAGATAAAATGTAGTGAGGTGTCTATTATGTCAGACCATGTCCGCATCTTAATACCAAAGAGCAAGACTGACCAACTTCGCAAAGGCTCTGAAGTAGTTATCTCTAGAACAGGGAGTATTACCTGTCCAGTGGGGTGGTTAGAGAAATATTGTAAATTTTCTGGTTCTGACTTAAATTCAGATGATTATTTGTTCAAGCCAATCTACAAGTCCAAGAACAAGCAGGGTTTGATTTCTAAGAATAAGAAAGTTAGTTACACGACTTGCAAAGAGCACATTGTTCGTAAACTTAAATCTGTAGATAAATCCGGTAATTTTGGCCTTCATTCTTTAAGAGCTGGCGGAGCAAGCAAAGCTTCGTCCAAGGGTATAACAGGGGTCGCACTAAAACGACATGGTCGTTGGAAGACCGACACAGCAAAAGACATGTATCTTGAAGAAGATCTGAACACTAGGCTGGAGGTATCAAGAAAATTGGGTTTGTAATTTTGAATTCTCTCATCAAATTCCCCTTCTTTTTGGCTAGCATGATAAGTCGTCTATTTGTACGAGCTGCACAACAACTGGAATAAACTCACACCTTATGTTTGTATTCATGACTTGGGAGTCATTTGCTTTATTAGGACAGGTTACAATAGGAAGGGAGAACAAACATGTAGTTTGTACCGGCACAGCGTGGAGGAACAAACTAATGTTTGTGCCGTACTGGTCAATGCCTGAAGGGAGGCGGGGCTAAATGGGGGCGTGGTCGAGCCACGTGGTAGTTTTGTGAGATGCGGGGCGCATGGTCATTCTAGAGTTTTCCTTTCAACGTGCAGCACATATTTTTTATTCAAAATATTTCCCCCATGGGGGGGGAGAGAATTTCTTGAGAATACCTTCAGCCTAATTTTTCATGGGTATTAACCCATCCCAATGATAACGATATTATAGTAAATGACACCTATGCTTTTCCCAGAGTCTTTTCCATTACATCCGGTTGATGTTTTATCTCTGGGTTTTTAATGCCAGGTTGTCAATCATATACACCAATGTATGGTGTATTATTATAGTATATTACATGATAAGATATGATGTTATATGAGCATTGGTCATGTTGGTCTAGCATGATATCTAGCATGATAAGTCGTCTATTTGTACGAGCTGCACAACAACTGGAATAAACTCACACCCTAGCATGATAAGTCGTCTATTTGTACGAGCTGCACAACAACTGGAATAAACTCACACCATGATAAGTCGTCTATTTGTACGAGCTGCACAACAACTGGAATAAACTCACACCATGATAAGTCGTCTATTTGTACGAGCTGCACAACAACTGGAATAAACTCACACCTAGCATGATAAGTCGTCTATTTGTACGAGCTGCACAACAACTGGAATAAACTCACACCTTATGTTTGTATTCATGACTTGGGAGTCATTTGCTTTATTAGGACAGGTGACGATAGGAAGGGAGAACAAACCTGTCATTTATCGCAAGTTGCTTGATGCATCGATGATGTATACCAAATTTTACATCGAGCACTTGAACGGTATCAGAGACAGAACAGGTTAGGGCAATCCCGCTCTCTAAAATGGAGGTAAAAAGGGTCGTTTTTGCTCAATAAATCAGTTCACATAATGAATTCAGCAAAATCCTCTTGAGGCATACACAGACATACATATCTGCTTCAAATGATAGTAAAAAAATAAATTGTCATGCGAAACCGTCCAATTTGCATAATAATAGGACAAACGTCTGTCATGTTGTTTAAATAACATTGACTGGTTCTTCAATTGGCAAATTAATTTTAGGGCATGGAACAATAGATAAATTAATGCACCTGAAGTTTTGAAGCATTGGTTAATTAGGAATCAAGAGTTATTGGGCAAAAACGACCCTTTTTACCTTCATTTTAGAGAGCAGGATCGACCTAACCTGTAGAAATCATTAATGATTTAAAGATGGCCGCGAATTCTTTCCGCCACTCAGAGGAACTGATGTGGTTATTCATCGCAAGTCTCTTGATACATAAAGGTTTCCACCGAATCAGGGAAACTGGTTTGGTCATTCCTTTGAAGTTTCTTGATGCATCGATGATGTATACCAAGTTTCACACTGAACAGCGAAATGGTACCGAGATACACAAGATTAATGGTTTCGCATAAATTAAAGATGGCCACCAAAGTTTCCAACCAATCGGGTCCATATAAAATAGGGTTCGGGGTCACGAGCATATGGATGTGTACTGCAAGATTGGTGTGCCTAGGGTAAGTCATTTTAAAGATATCTTGGTAACGAGAACATGGAAAAAGGTGTGACGGACGGACAGACGGACGGATGTACATGACGACGACAATACCCTCCCCTTATGTTATGTTATTTTCAAAGCACGATTACATTAGGCTTGGAATGTTGTAACATTGGGACTGGGCTATATGACATCGTAAATCAACATGCAAAATTGCCTTAACGTTTTGGGTGGATTCTTATGAAATTTCACTGCTCCGAGAAATGTCAGCTCGATATTTTGTCGAAAATCTTTTACTCTTGAAATGCACAGATAAACAATAGTTTTTTGGAAAGTATTCAAATGATTTCATGGGTGAATGCATACCCTGTGGAACAACCTACCCTTACCAAAAATTCTTGTAAGATCTTACAAGAAAATGTCCTGTAAGATCTTGTAGGACAGTCTTGTAAGATTTTGGCACTTTTCTTGTAAGACTGTCCTTCAGGATCTTACAAGATCCTACAAGACTGTCCTACAGGATCTTACAAGACTGTCCTACAGGATCTTACAAGACTGTCCTACAGGATCTTACAAGATCCTACAAGACTGTCCTACAGGATCTTACAGGATCGTCCTTCAGGATCTTACAAGATCCTACAAGACTGTCCTACAGGATCTTACAAGATCCTACAAGACTGTCCTACAGGATCTTACAAGATCGTCCTTCAGGATCCTACAAGATCTTACAAGACTGTCATACAGGATCTTACAAGACTGTCCTGCAGGATCTTACAAGATCCTACAAGACTGTCCTACACGATCTTACAAGACCGTCCTTCAGGATCCTACAGGGTTGTCCTACAGGGCTGTCAATTAACACAGATAGAATAATGCTGGATGGTTGTGCAGGGTTGTCCAATATACTGCAGGTTTACGATGAAACGTTTCGTGTCGAATGAGAGAGTCAACATAACAAATTATATGCATTCATTTCATACATTTTATTGTATAAAACAGAAACGTATAGACAGCTATACACACAAAACAGAAACGTATATACAGCTACATGTATACACACAAGGGATTATTATGTTGTCATGTCATACATTTCATTGTATAAAATAGAAACATTTATAGGGAATAGCAACCAGCACATGCACGTAGCATCCAAAGTCCAAGGCATCCATGTTTTTCTCAGCAGATCCAGTGTCTTTTATAACTTTTTAGCTCCCCATTCAATTTTGATTTCATCGCGTCCAAAATCACCTTGCTGGTACAGGGAAACTTCTTCTGGCAGTAATCTATAAAAAATGAAAAGTCATCAGATTAGCAAAGAAATTGTTATCAAGTTATCCTGACACTATTCAGAGGTTATCCTCATAATTTAAATGGGTAGAATGGTATAAAATTGTTGTGACATTAGCAAAAAAGTTTGATTAGAGAAATCTTAAAAATATTACACTACATTCAACTGGCGTATTGCTGATATTAGTGAATGTGACGATAACCAGGATGATTTGCATTGAAATATCATAGAAATGTGATATTACTGTTATTGGTGTGCCCTCTGCAAAAACCAAACATGTGCCGCTCACTGAATAAAGATTATTTGGGTCCAGTAGCACCAAAGTCATTCAAGTCATTTGTTATTAATGTAAAATACACATTCTTAAATGCATGTTATTAGTATTATAAAGCAATTTTGAAGTGGAATCCAGAATTATGGATCAACACTAAATGAAAACGCAAGCACAACTGGAAAGAATATTGAGAATTGTACACTAATATGATTTTAACAATGTTTGTCATCCAGTTGTATTGGTCATGTAATATTGCCTGATGCTATTTCCTCTTTGGCGAAGAAGTAATTCAACAATACGTTGCATGATTTCCATGATCAGATGTCTGCTCCGAGTCGATGAAATGTGCGCCTCGAACATGTCCGATTGGTTGCATCTGAGGAGAAAAAAATTGTTTAAAACGTTTTAAATGAAATGAATGAATGAAATGTTCTCATTTTCAAGATGTGGGTACAGATGTACAATTGAATTATGCAGCAATCCTTAGCCTTGGTCAAGAATAGTGCAATAAATAGACATTTAAAATATAGCCTGTTATCATGGTTATGGTGATAGGAAATCTAATCATAATTTATCCTGCTTTTCCTGGTCACATTTTTATCATAGCAAATATCGGTTATGCCAACAGTGTATTTGTTATCAATTTATTTTAATAAATATTCCTTTGCGATTTCATCAGAACATTGGTGTGGAAATATTCTCAAATCTTCTGGAAATATAAGCAGGAAATGATAAACATTTCAAAACAACAAACTTCATAGCAAGTTAAATCCTACTGTTTGACAGGAAATACACAAGCAGTGGTGTGATATAACCTATATATCTCACCCTCCGAGAGATTTCCTCCAGCTAGGGGTGCATGGCCAATCTTCACATGAGGTCCCCAAGCCTGGGCTTTTCCAGCTGACAATGCAACAATACACTGCCTTGATGAACCTGGGTAGATCTGAAAGGAATTTTAAGACAGATAGAGTTATGGATATTTCTTTGTGAATTCCAGGCTAAATGAGTCATTAATTTTGACTGCAAATATAAGGTGAAGTGCTGCAGTAGTTACTGAGAAGAGTATCAATTGTTTAATACGGCACGTATATGAAGAGAAACATGTTGATAGTTAAAGCTCATAGACATGATAGAGGGTCCACATTACAACATTCTGAGTGTAACTAGAAATTAGAATTGTTTTGCTAATAAAATGATAACATAATTGTATTTATAACTTACTTACCATCACTACATGTAGCTTCACTCATCACCATCTGCAATACAGTTCTTTAAACCTCAATAGTTCCAGCTTAAAATGAACAAATCAACTTTCTTTTTGCACTCTATCCTCTGGTGGCCCTCCGCAGTTTCGTAGTAATGGCCCCTCTCTAATTTCATAATACGATAGACTGCCCTTGTTCTGCTACATCATAATTCTTCTTGTCTTCTTAATAGCTTATATCTATAATGCCATCCTATTCAGCATTACCAACGCTGCAAACGGGTACGTACAAATCGAGTGCTGGCTTCGTCTACACGCTGATCGGGATCATGGAGTAAAGTTTGTCCTGCCTCAGTTATGCCCCTTGGGTGTGCCTAAAAATCGGACTCATTTACGGGAAGAAAATCTGACAAAAAACGGCAAGGTTGACACCCACTTTTGTTTGCCTTTTTAAGTTGAGACCGGACCAGGGAACGTGTGTAAGAAGTTTAATTAAAATCGCTCTTACAGATTTTTCTGGAAATTGAACCGAATTTGACCATTTTTCGACATTTTTAAGGGGTTTTCTAGGAAAAATGAAGCAAGCATGGAGAATGTTCGAGTTAAATTTTTCTATAACATAGCAGTGTTATATCTTAAAATAATAGTTTCATCATGCTCTTTCAGAAAATATATACATATAAGTGATTTGGGTTGAAGGTTTTGCGACAACTGGTGGCCGAAAAACGGAGCCATAATCTATTCCATGCCGAATAAAAGAATCTCCGGAGTGCACCCTTAAGGCATAATAGTGGAGTCTATGCATTATCTTAATGTAGACTCCGTTACGGAGCGGAGATGTATCATTACGCCAGATTGTTTAATTTTGGCTGCCTAGTTATACCTGAAGCTCTATTTTCGGAAGCAGGTGGAAAGAAGACCAGGAGTTCGATTAAAATAATCCACAGTGTGTCCATTAGTATACAATTGAGGTTACTGCATACTGTATTCCATACAGGAGTTATCTCCCCCTGGACTGAGATTTCGGTGGATATTATGGCAGAACGAGGTCCTATCAGAATGATATCAATTTGTCAGTGTAAATTTTCTTTACAAGAGAGCCCATTTACAGTCCATAAAGGATGGAATGGATGTATATTATTATGGTTTTACAAATTATTTCTCAAGTTTCTGAAGTATTTCCCATGTTTCTAAGAGAAAATTGAGTGCAAAATTACCAATAATTTGACCTGGTTACATCGCTTATTTGCATTTTCCAGCGTTTCTGCTATCATTGGAAAGCGGAAAAGTAACCACGGCCTTCATATTGCCGAATGGATGACCATTATTAAGAAGAAATAGGTTAATTTTGAGTTTTGTTCTCGAAAATCCTGCTAGAATTGGCAAAATTGATCAAAACAAAGATGGGGTAGGGGGAAAGTTATCGGTCGGATTTCCCAAAATAATATGTATAACTGGCAAGTGTTGTATACCGCCATACTCGCAAACACTCTGAGATTACGATACATGTGAATAATTAATTTCATAAAAAACATCCTGCCCCTTAAGGTGGCCCTCCACAGTTTCGTAGTAATGGCCCCTCTCTAATTTCATAATACGATAGACTGCCCTTGTTCTGCTACATCATAATTCTTCTTGTCTTCTTAATAGCTTATATCTATAATGCCATCCTATTCAGCATTATCAACGCTGCAAACGAGTACGTACAAATCGAGTGCTGGCTTCGTCTACACGCTGATCGGGATCATGGAGTAAAGTTTGTCCTGCCTCAGTTATGCCCCTTGGGTGTGCCTAAAAATCGGACTCATTTACGGGAAGAAAATCTGACAAAAAACGGTTAGGTTAACATCCCTTTTTTTTTGCCTTTTTAAGTTGAGACCGGACCAGGGAACGTGAGTAAGAAGTTTAATTGAAATCGCTCTTACAGATTTTTCTGGAAATTGAGCCGAATTTGACCATTTTCGACATTTTTAAGGGGTTTTCTAGGAAAAATGAAGCAAGCATGGAGGAGAATGTTCGAGTTAAATTTTTCTATAACATAGCAGTGTTAAATCTTAAAATAATAGTTTCATCATGCTCTTTCAGAAAATATATACATATAAGTGATTTGGGTTGAAGGTTTTGCGACAACTGGTGGCCGAAAAACGGAGCCATAGTCTATTCCATGCCGAATAAAAGAATCTCCGGAGTGCACCCTGAATCAGTTGAACAAACCGCATTTAATCGTTGTTGTCGTGGCGTTTTCGGCTTAAACAAAAGCTCTTCGGCATAATAAAATCGTTATGATGTTTGTTTGAGGGGGCATACGAACTATTTACATGGTCAGTGTGGGAAGTTCTTATCGATCTCGCCTATCGGCTCGACCGATAAGAATTCCCCACACTGACCATGTAAATAGTTCGTATGCCCCCTCAAACAAACATCATAACTGATAATATCGGTCTTTTGTGTTGGCTAGTCTGCAGGCGGGGATTGTTCATTCGCACCATAAGTATAACAGATGTTATCGTTCCTAGATAACTTGTGTGCGTATAGACTGACCAAAACATTCTTGCTCAATGGTGCACGACTGGGCTGCCTCTCGTTTTAATGTTCATGCCCCATTTCTCTGGTTGTCTTAATTTTTTTAGCACATGTTCTCACCGAGGTGTTCTGACGTTGTTGTTCTGATGTTCAATATAAAATTTATGAAAACACTAGTGACGTTTTGACTTTTTTATTCACGTGAACAAGAAAACTTGAACAAGAATGTATATACAAGTATGTTTAAGAATACAGTAGGTATAGAATATGTACAAGAAAAGGTGTATATACAAAAAACCTCCTGTGTCAAGAGTAGGATTCGAGTGAACAAGAAACTTGAAAAAGAATGTATGGAATAGGTACAAAAAATGGTTATACAGTAGTCATGTCAGGATTGAACAAGAACAAACCTTGAACAAGAATGGTTATGTACAAAAATATAGTAGGTATAAGGTGTGTGAAGCACAGCATGTGTGGTTTACAGTTCTCGTTTTAAGTATCCATCAAAGTCATCACAAGTCCAGGTAGGTTGTACTGACACCATCGGGAAGGACTTTCCGTTTCGGGTAGAAAAATGTGAAAGCATCTCGTTTCTGGATGTACGTCCGCATCTGGTGGTCGACGACCCGGAATTCTCTGTTAGTGCCACTCGCACTGGCCTGGCTTTGCAGCACGCCCAGGTAGAGGGCTTTGTTGATGGCAGGGTCGCACCGGTTCACCCCTTTGCAGCTAAACCTGTTGTTTTCCTCCACCGTAACAGTAATACGTCTTGGAGGAGAGGGCAATCATGGCATCTCCACTCCACTCTAACTTGAAGAGGCCCGGCGTGCGTTTGTCGTACTTGTAATGGTCTTTTCTCGGTAGCCACTGGTCCCGTTCCGCCTCATACTGTGCACGTAGCTCGGGTTTGACGAGGGACTCTCAATCCGGATTAGACACGGCCATGTAAGCAGAGTCTGTATCCATCTCCATGAGTTGCCAGTCTGATGGATGGAAAACACACCCATGAAATCCTATAAAAACTGTAGCATCCTCAGCTTGGCCACCTGGTATACCATACATCCAATTTGGAGGGGTAGGTTGTAATGGGTGGTCTTTTTGGCTGAAGTGACTTCATACGTATCGTTATCGATGACCTGGACGGACCGAAATAGGGGAGAATTGACCTTTTTGCGGGCTTGTTTGGTAGTACAGATATTGACGTTGACATGCTTGCCTTGGTTAGTCACCGTTTTGCCATAATAGCCATTGCCCGTCAATTTCCAGGATTCGCCGATAATGGCCTTACTGGGATCTTGATCGCCTTGACGACGGGCTGACGTGACGTTGTTGGCATGTCCCGCGAAACAGGCGTTGGGTACGTACTGTAGGACTTGGTACACGCGCGTCACTTCGAGGCCGCGGTTCATGTACCACTGTAGTAGCGGAGTGCCCAGCAAGATGTTTTCCGCCCACATGCTGCCAATCAACATCCGACGAGGTCGAGGCAGGCGCTCGTGTTGCTCAGCGTAGGCGCCCATGGTGTCTCCAATGTCATCCCGACCCACCAGTGTGTTTTTAAAGATGGGTGGGCACTGGGCGAAGAGTGGCTTAAGAGTGTCAGGAACATGCAGGTCGCATTCCACAAAGCCGTAGAGGTCTCCGGAACGAACGGCGTGGAAAATCTGTGGCAGAGTGAGGAGTCGCCGGCGACTGAGAGGGTACTCGCGCGCTTGAAGGAAACGGCGTAAATGTGGAAGGGCCTGGCACATGGTGTGAAATTCACACTCCCACATTTCGATGAGGTGGTTTCCCATCTCTTTGATGTAATCGCCGTTCTCCACCACTTCTTCTCGCAGTTCTTTGGCCGATTTCCCACGTCGTTCGTTGAAGCGTCCAGCGCTGAAATGGCATTCGTGGCCGTGCCAATAGCAGCCGTAAAATTGAAATACGGTGGATGTTCCATGTACAGGGGCAAACCCTTGGACGAGGAGTCGGCCATCTCCTATCCGCTTCTCTGTGGCGTTGGTTTGATGGCGTATAGAAATTCCCCGTCGATAGGCTTCCCAGTCCAATCACTGGTCGGCGAGATGTTTGTACGGTGTGCGTTGAGGTCTGAAATGCTGACCTTCCGCCAACCAGCGCGTATAATGACCACTGGGCATGCGCTGAGCAGGAGACCACAGATACAGGGCATTGGCATCGAATCCAATGATTTTGGCACAGGATTTTCCACTTGGGAGGGTGGTGATGTCTTTCTCGTGGTAGCGATGAAAAATAAGGCTGGGCCCGCCGACGATGTTCTGTTTTAAACAATCGTACATGTCCTCGTCTTTTTGCTGTATCAGCGAGAAGTAGGTGGAACAATCTTGAAAGAGATGGCGTAGGGCCAGTCCAGTAAACTCAAACACTCCTTGAAAATGTCGACGTGCATTTGATCCCGGAAGAGTTGAGCCATTTTCTCGGCCGCTTCGAGGAAAGGGACCACATCTAAGTTGTTAAACTACACCAGGAAATCTCGCAAGGTCTGCATGCGTTGGTCATTCCATACCTGCTGTAGTTCCCGGTACGTGTCTTCCGAACATTCCACCTGCTTCAGATCGTCGAAGAAGGCGTCCCGGAGTGGCAACTTTGTTTCCTCCAAGCGGTCGAGCGTCGATATATACGTGTAAGGGAACCGCCCTTTGGTTTGTGCACAGTCATAGGCCTTCACCCACTGATCATAGCTATAATCTGGAGCTAAGTAGTTGCGTACATCCAGGAAATGGAGTGACGTGGTGGTGAGGGCCATATGATTATTGATCTCTTTGTTGACCGACTTGATGGCATTGGACTGGGCCAAGTAAGGGTAGAGAAATTCCTTCACCATGTTCAGATCGTATCGTCCCGAATTGAAGCCGAGGACGGGTAACTGGCCTAGGTATTGTAAGAAGCGGACTTTCAATTTCTCCGCATACGGCTTAGGTAAAGGTACATCCTGCGGCTGAATGTTATCTGGCTCCGGCTCCGACTCTGACTCTATCTCCGACTCTTCATCGTCGCTGAAGGACACACCGGGTATAGGAATCCTGTCGTCCAGTTGGTCCAGTATGTCCTGGAACTTGGACACCAACAATTCCGTACTGGCTGCACTGACTTCCTCTAAATATACCATCATGTGGGTAATCAACTCATGGAGGTTCCCCGACGACACGAAACAGACGGGTGCAGCGTCATAGCCGGGCACGTTGGTGAAAATGCTGACACTCAGAGGAATATGGCGCTGCGTCCACTGCGTTTTCGCTGAGAACATGTCCATGGGTTCCAAAATGGCCTCGAAATCGTAACACGCCCGGTAGGGAAAATAACGGTCCTCTTCCGGTATGACAAGACACTCATCAGCCAGCTCCTCGAAGATGGTAGGCGTATTATGGTACACGCCGCCAGGAAATTTTCGCTTCATAGAATTGTCACAAATCTTCTCGTGCCGATATAAATCATAAGAGTGGCGAAACACGCGATGGCATTGAGTACAACTGAAGGATTGCGCGTACAGGCTCATATCGTAGATCAGGGGAAAATGAACCAATTCAGCCACAAATATGTCATCCTCCTTCGGTTGTAAACGGTACACAAAGATATTGACGTGGAACAGTGATTCCACAACATCCAAATACTTGAAGGGGACTCCCCGGAACCGTCGCGGGTCTATGCGTTGTTCCTCTAGATACTGTTTCCAATAGATATTTGCCACTCTTTCACAATTCTTGGGATCACAGTCGTCCAAATGAATGGCCAAACACCGTAACAGACATTTCGGGTCTTTGTAGGGCCCATGTGTGCCTCGCGTTAACGCATACAGTCATTTTCGACTGAGCAGCCAAGGCAGAAGAATAACAGGAGCACCGATGGGATGATCTCTCAATTTCGTGACGAAAAATGTGACGTTCGTGACCATTTCCACAACCCATCGGGTGTTGGGACGTTTCAAACGCGCCCATTCCAATGGATCCAATGTAATGAGTTGCTCGATGAGTGGCTCCAGAGAAATAGCATCCGTCACCGTGAAAGGCTGGTCAAACACATAGGTATTATTACTGGGATAATAATACCGTAACTATAATATAATTCTGTATTTAAAAAACAGCTTCCTTTTCCTATTAAATTTGAACAGCGCTGGGAATCGGAGCTGGGATTGAGTGCAAATGATATTGATTGGTCTAAAATCTATACATTAAGCAAAGTAATTACTATGGATACTAAGCTTTGGTGGTTTAAATATAGAATACTGTCTCGCATATTGACATGCAGAGATTTGCTGTTCAAGATGAACCTGGTTGATAGCAATATATGCCTCTCCTGTACAGATAAAATAGTGACTATTACTCATTTGCTGGTTGAGTGCCCAAAGTCTATTGCTTTCAGAACGAAGGTGAAAGAATGGGTTACCAATACTACAACTTTAGAAATACATTTCACACCATGTACAATTATTTTTGGATTTACTGGCAAAAATATGCAGATTGTAAATTTGATCTCACTACTGGTTAATTTCGGTATTTTTAGAGCAAGTATAAATCACTCACAACCAATGTTGGATTGTTTCAAATGTGACTTGAAAAAATATTATATGGCGGAAAAGATAAATTCAAAGTTGGCAAGCAATATCACTAAATTTAATGACAAGTGGAACAAGCGGCTTAGCTTGGTATGATGTTTTATTGAAAAGCAGCTTCACAGATCCTGTTCAGTTGACAAGTGTCATAGCAGATACATAAACTTAATGAACATTGTATAGATATTTAATTAGTTTACGAATCACATTCAATTTGTATTAAGACTGTTGTAATAGAACTGACCATGCAAATCGTAAACAATACAAGAATAGATATATTATTTTATTCATAAAACTGATTGGAAATAGCTAATAAGTTGCAGACTATATTATTAGGACTGTTATATATGTATGATAATCATACGATGTATGAGGACCTGAATAAAAAAGAAATTAATAATAATTTTAAAAAAAAAATACCGTAACTGGTCCGTCTTTTTGTGCCGTAAAATGTACCCAAATGTCGCATTCAATTTGAACGCTGTACCTTGGTCCGTAAAAATACTCTCGGCATAGGTAGGAAGATGCGTGAGGTCCTGCAACCGGAAATTATACAAGTCCAATAGACGACGGTGACGGTGAAAACAATGGCGTATCGTGTTCCAATGACGTCGATAGATATCACTCACACGCTCGTCTTCGGGCAAGGCATCAGCCGGAGGCGCTCCTGGATCCCCTGGAAAATCTTCACGTCTCATGGTATAGCTCCGGTGAGGCATGCTCAGGCTGGTGAGGCTCAGGCAAGTAGCTCCTGTCGTCAGATAGGTTCAGGCTGGTAAGGCAGGCTCAGGCTGGTCAGGTCAAGCAGGCCAATGAATGCAGCAATGCCCTAAAAATTCCCACTTTTATACACCTACATAGAAGTATCCGGATGCGGGCGCGGACGTCAGCGAAAAAACCCCACAGACACCTCACTACATGCAGTCGCCTCCTCAAGAACCTCATACATACCCGGATGCAAGCGCGGACGTCAGCGAAAATAAAAACACATACAGCTCACTACATGCAGTCGCCTCCTGAAGAACCTTATACATATATTCACTACATGCAGTCACTTCCCCAAGAACCTCATGGTGCCCGGATGAAAGACACGGACGTCAGCGAAAAAAAACCCAAATGCACCTCACTACATGCAGTCGCCTCAAGAACCTCATACATACCCGGATGCAGGCGCGGACGTCAGCGAAAAAAAACACATACAGCTCACTACTTTCAGTCGCTTCCTGAAGAGCCTCGTACATACCCGCATGCAGGCGTGGACGTCAGCGAAACAAAAACACATACAGCACACTACATGCAGTCGCCTCCTGAAGAACCTCCTACATATATTCACTACATGCAGTCACCTCCCCAAGAACTTCAGGGTGCCCAGATGAAAGAAACGGGCGTCAGCGAAAAAAAACCCCACAGACAGCTCACTACATGCAGTCGCCTCCTCAAGAACCTCATACATACCCAGATGCAGGCGCGGACTTCAGCAAAAAAAACTCACATAGACCTCACTACATGCAGTCGCCGCCTCAAGAACCTCATACATGCCCGGATGCAGGCGCAGACGTCAAGTGCCCGGATGAAAGACACGGACGTCAGCGAAATTCTGGCGGGAAAACCCCACAGACAGATCAGTGCATGCATTCCTCAAGTACCCCCTTAAATTTTACCCGGGGGAACAAAAAAGTAGGTCAATGTGACTCGAAAAGGGTTATATATAGTACTCACGTCATGTCTTGAGATGACCATGTAACGTCTAAAGGTAACAATGTCACGGCTTACGACTGACATGACACGTCTTAAGAATGGCATGTCACCTCTTAAGATTGCCACGTAACGTCTCAAGGTAACCATTTTTTGCCTTAATACCGTCATGTTAACGTCTTAAAATAGTCACATAACGACTTAATATTGACACACCGCCGGAAGTGGCGTCATCGCCGGAAGTGACATCATCGCCCGAAGTGACGACATCACGGAAAGTTACGTGCAGATCCGTCCGATCCGTCGATCCTTCGGATCCACTGTCATAGAACTGTCTTTTCAACCTCTAGTCGTCTTTGCTCTATCTTGTCTTGTTGTGTGCCCTGATCAGGCATATTTCTTGACAAGTCCCCTTTTTAGCTACCGTTTTCATGGATGCATACACCACAATGGAGTACCCCTTCCTCCTTTCCAGTTATCATCATTTTTGCCTTTAAGCGGACTGTGCTGCCTCTATAGTGCGAACACCTCTTAGTATATTGGTTCGAGTGGAGCTCACTCTCATGTGCCCCCGAATAATGCGACGATTGTTGATGTTAATTAATATATTTTAAGTTCGTGTTATGGATTGTTCGTATTGCAGTATCAGCCGAATCGACCCGTGTACCGAACTGTAAACAGCATTGTGTAATTACCGAGGAGTTTCCCCACTGAGGGGGAATCCCGGCTGACGTCACGACCTCTTCGAAGTTCAATGTCGGCGCCTGAATTCAGGGTTGAAATTACAGTAATATATAAAGATAAAATTCTGTCGTATTGAGGCTGAGGCTGATGCGGAATCACGCGAAGGTGACGTCACTTCAGGTGACGTCACATCCGGGCCAAAGATCACTTCCGAGTCAACGGTCACATCCGGGTCAAAGGTCATTTCCGATCACGTGACGGCCCAGGAAGAGTGATCTACCCTAAAATAAGACCGTACGCTTAAGTGACTTCAATGTTAGACCCAATGGGCAACTCACTAATGCACATTTGCGGTGTGGGGTGTGGCACCTTGTTTCCTCTGGCTCGAGCTGTAGAACACGATGGGAGGCGTCTCAAGGCATTGGGTTGACCTTCGCTGAAACGTTCTGTCTGCGCATGCGTAGCCCATAGGCAGGTTTGGGGTGAACGTTTTGGGGTCGAGGTGGACCAATATTGGTCCGATTGGGTCGTGTGAGGTATCAAAGTGAAGCATTCGTGGGGGGATCATCCGACTGGACTCGTGTAGTGTGGGAGTATGGTTATGGCGCGCTTGCGCAGACAAGGAATTGTGTGAAAAGGCCACTGGAATGGACGTTTGGGGGTCGAGATGGGCCAATATTGGTTCGAATGGGTCGTGTGATGTATTAGTTTAAAGCACTCGTGGGGGAGAGTCCAACTGGACTGGTGTGTCGTGAAAGTAAGGCTATGGCACGGCAAGGGATTGTGGGAAACGGGCATTGGAATGAACGTTTTGGGGATCTAGGTGGGCTTAAAATGAGCCAAGGGAACGTGTGGGGTATCCATGTGAAGCGCTTCTCGAGGACGATCATGTCATGGGTTGATGCATGTAAAATTTTCCCCGAAAATGATCCAAAAACACGGACTCTATCCCTAAAACCATGGGAAACCCCTATCAGCCAAGTCTAGACGAACTAATATCGGTTCCCAGCGGATCGTGGCCTACCGAGATGTGAGAGATATTGGGTACATGTTTTCCCCGGAAATAAAGCGGAAAACGGACTTTACCCCTGGTAAGAGGTAGAAATGGGAATGCTGTTGAGATTGTGCAGTCTCTCAATTTCGGAAAAAAGACCAAATCAAGGGAAATAATCCAGTCGACTCTTAATAGTAGAAAAACAGAAAACCCAGTACATTTGCCCTATGACCTTTGTGGAGAGATTTACAGTAACGCCTTATGGCACTGTTTTTACACCTTGACGCCTTACCGCCCTTACCGGAAGTGAGGTCATTGCCGGAAGGGACGTCATCGCTCGCTTGCACGCGCACCTGGTGGTACACCCGCACCCTGGTGTACCCTTTGCCCTACGGGCTGTAGGGTATAGGGTGTACCACCTGATGTGCGTGCAGTCGTGCGATGACGTCACTTCCGGCGATGACTTAACTTCCTTAGATTACGTCATTCAATAGAGGATACGGGACTACCGCCCAGTGAGCGGACATGCGGGCCATAACGCCACTTCCGGTGATGACGGCAGTTCCAGTGATGACGTCGCTTTCATCAACGGTCAAGGGCCAATGGTCAAACCATGTGTGTGCGATTGGACTGTTGACATTGCGTTAAGGCGTTGCGATAGGGCGTTAAGATAGGTAGAAAAGGCGTTGATACTTGCGTTAAGGGTACAGAGCCCTGCTGCACACACTTTTACACACCCTCTAGAACTTGTCTTTATATAGCTGAAAGTATGCCACACAGCTATGGTAATGAATATATTTCTTGAAAGCACATTCCTTGAGGATTCCAAATATATAATATATATTTTTCACTGTATACCTGTATGTTCTGAAGATATTTGGATTTTAAATAAATTTAATTTTAAATTAATTTTAAATTTTTAAACACTATTTTCAAAAAAGTATTCAACTTATTGTAACTTACTTCATCATTTCCTCAACTCCAACAGGAAATCCTTGTCTCAGTTTTATCAATTTTGGTCTGCTTCTCATTCTATTGACATTTAATGGAATATGTCTTCACAAAATCGAGCAACTCACAGTATTGAACTTTTAAGTTGAATTAAATGTCAGTAGAAAAAGAACTACACCAAAATTGACAAAACTGAGACAAGGAGTTGTCTTCTACAGGAAATGATGATGTAAGTTACGAAAAGTTGAATACTTTCTTTAAATAGCCATTTATAAAAGAAGGCTCATTTTTAAAATTGTTTTGTTTAAATTCAAATATCTTCACAACCTGCAGATTTATAGTGAACAAATTTATATATTTGGAATCCATAAGAAATGCACTTTCAACAAATATATACATTACCACAGCTATACGGCATACTACTAGCGGTACAAAGACAAAAGCTATATCCGTTAAAATAGGGCGTTAAGGCGTTGACACGGGCGTTAAGGCGTTAAGATAGGGCTTTATGGCGTAACGACGGTCAACGACAGGCGTCACTGCATTTCGATGAATTAGTGCCAATTCCATTGGAAATCTAGATCCACCAGAGGTCCTGGGCTATTTCACCAGGGCGCTGACGGGTTAAGCTAGGAGTTGATGGACCCTTTGCTAAGGCGTTCAGATAGGCGTTAAGGCGTTGCGAGGGGATCCCCCTTCTATTGCTGCATGTATTGCTGTGCATATAACCTTGAAGTGCCTGGGACAGTCTCTACTTCCCTCTCTATACTACTCCTCAGTGCGTATTCGCGTATCATTCCGAGTCTGGCTCCACTCGATAAGAGCTTCAACAGGATGCCACCCACGCCCCATTTGGACCACGGATGGTCCATCTCTACCTCAAAACGCTCATTCAAATGCAATCCACCACCACATACCGCCACCGCACACACAAAAATACACACACAAACACACGACGACCACCACCACTCACTCGCTCGCTCACTCACTCATTCCCATAGCTTTAGGGTTAAAGTCCGTCTTTCCGGATCATTTCCGGGAAACGTTTTACATGCACCCGCCCATGACATGATCGTCCTCGAGGAACGCTTCACATGGATACCCCACACGACCCCGTAGGCCCAATATGGGTCCA
Source organism: Hanleya hanleyi (assembly GCA_036873755.1). Taxonomy (NCBI): domain Eukaryota; kingdom Metazoa; phylum Mollusca; class Polyplacophora; order Lepidopleurida; family Hanleyidae; genus Hanleya; species Hanleya hanleyi. The sequence continues at coordinate 22,150 of JAVTVY010008135.1, read as the reverse complement.
CCTCGACCCCAAAACGTCCATTCCAATCCCCTTCTTCCAGATTTCCCCGCTTGCGCATGCGCGCCATAGCCTTACCTTTACGACACACCAGCCCAGGTGGGACTCTCCTCCACGAGTGCTTCACACTGATACCTCACACGACTTATTCGGACCAATACTGGCCCATGTCCACCCCCAAACGTCCATTCCAGTGACCTTTTTCCCAAAATTCCCTGTCTGAGTATGCGCGCCGTGGACCAATATTGGTCCACCTCGACCCCAAAACGTCCACCCCAGATCTGCCTATGGACTACGCGTGCGCAGTCAGAACGCTTCAGCGAAAGTCAACCTAAGGCCTAAAGACGCCTCCCACCATGTTCTACAGCTCGAGACAGAGACAACAAGGTGTCACACCCCGTACCGCAAATGTCCATGAGTGGGTTGCCCAATGGGCCAGTCTGATTAAAACTCAGACTTAATAACCGCTCTCCTATCTGATATGTCGCTGATTAAGATCTGGGACAGTCCCTATAACAAATCCGTCAGATGAACTCCGAATCAAATAGTTTCCGGGTCAAGTAGTCGCCCAATGAGACGCCTCATAGTATAGCGTGTCTGCTTATCTACTGTCTGTCTCACATTACGCTACGGCGAGGTTTTCGTGGATTTATCAGTTAATCTTACACATTAGCTTTCGAAACTCACCATATATTCCAAACTCTTTCTGTGCAATTATTTGTCATCAAAAGTATTTCCCTGGCATTAGAAATTATTTTAAAAATCTCCAAAGTTTATATCGTCTGAGCAACTGCCTCTTGAAAACACGATCATGCCGACAACCGGGAAAGTCCATTTTCGCCCAAAGGAGCCGGAGAGTGGGAAGATAATTCTTTCTTCTGCTCTCACTGTAAATATGCGGGATGAGTTACTTCCCCTAGTGCAGTTCCTCTCCTGTGGGTGAAAATGGACTTGTCCGGTTGGCTTCACAGCGAAGACTTTTTAAACAATTTGTCAGTTGTTGCGATGCAGTTATGAAGTGATTTTATGAAACGAAATAACCGTACCTATATATCCAGCAGTGTAAGAAATATCCCTTGATCTTTTCACATGGTCTGTCATTGAAGAGAGCAAAGGGGAGCAAATAAAAAAAAATTATCGCTCATGGACTGAAATTTAGAGCAAGAACTTCGTCAGCCGCATGGGTTTTCTCATCTTCACCACGTCGCGGTTTCTATTTGTGAGCCAAAGGCGAACCCTTGACCAACTTGCATAGCAAACCGCGTTCCGCCCACACACTGGTTACGTGACCTAGAAAAGCTGCGCTGGTGGTAAAATACGCTAAACTATTCGCTGATACCGAATGTAAAATATTTAATCCAAGCCCGCATAACAATAAAATATTAATGGATAGACCAGTGAAATTTTATAGAAATCCGTGCGTTTCAACCAAATTCTAGTCCTTCAGTGGGAAGGTGAGGTCGGATACACTGACCGCCTTTAAAGCTTCGGTGCTTTCTACATTTGCCCTTCTTCATTGTATCCAGTCAATTTCTACGTTCCCACTTCGAACCTGCCTTGATTTATCTGACCCCTTCAGTGTTCAAAATCCGAGGTGTAAATTTCACCTTCTAACGGCAGAAGAACCAATCAGAACGTACACATCGATTGCGAGTGAAGGTCAGTGAAGTCACGTAGAGTGACATCATCCTCTATTAGCGGCGTCTTTCCTCCTAATAAGGTGCCCACAATTTAGGTCAGCCAATCAATAACGCTCTTGTGCGACCCATTTCGAATTTCAAATGTTTTCGAGGTCAGTGACGTCTAGTGTCTATTTATAAGTTATTTGAACATTGAAGGGGTCCAGATAAATCAAGGCAGATTCGAAGTGGGAACGTAGAAATTGGCTGGATAAAATGAAGATGCATTTGCCTGGCTTGTTGGATGTTTGATGGTAGATGAATGGAGATGAATGAGTTTATTTTCTCTTTAAATAGATTTTGTTTTAAACTATGTTTCCTTATATTTATTAATGTTCATGGTTGTTAAAAAGGTGCATGTTCTTCTGCACTGGTTATCGCACAAGCTATCTACTATGGTGTTTTCGATCTGTTGTCACGGTCGCCATGGTCGCGGTGCTTAAGTGATCTGATGCCGCTGTGTGTCGTTGATCGCGATACATTGCCCAAGCGGACCAGGGGTTATATCTATCATAGAGATAGAGATACCCCTGGTTTTAGCGAGGATGGGGTTTTCTCTGCGCCTGGTCCGTACACTCGGCAACATAAAGATTTCCTGTAGCCGGTAGGAAGAACGGCTAAATAGTGTCTTTTACGTAGCATGCAAGAAAGCATCTGCAGGTCCTCCTGCTTTAATGCGGGCACTGCTTTAATGCGGGCACCATATTTTCGATCTCGCCCTTGAACTTCGCCGCCACTGAATACAGGCACCTCTTCGCCTGTCGAAGTTTGACTGTGATTGGTCGCCAGTCTAACATGCGCGACAGATTTAAGATAGGGACTGTCCCAGATCTTAACTAGCGACATGTCCTACAGAGGAGCGGTTTATTAAGTCTGAGTTTTAATCAGATTGCCCATTGGGGCTAATATTGAGGATACTGAAGCGTACGGTCTTATATAAGGGCAGATCACTCTTGCTAACTTGTCATCACTGAATTTACGGAAGGTTAAATGTGTCTGAAATTGTGACCAGAATCTGTAAGGCGGCGGTCATGTTTGATACTGAAATGGTGTAATAATCCTATCAACCCTATCCCAAAGGGCTAATATCGGTCCCTGGCTTACCGGGGTCTGCTGAGAGAGGTAGGGTGGGGGAGTGGGTGTATGTAAATTTAGGATTTGTCCCGAAAATATAAAAGCGGAACACGGACTTTTCCTCTACAATAGAGGAAAACCCCTATCAACCCTGTCTAGTGGGGGCTAATATCGGTCTCCGGGCTTATCGGGGCCTGTGCATGGGTGGGTATATGTAAAATTAGGGTACTCATTGTAGTGGGTCTGCGCCAGTGTGTGACGTCACTTTCGGTTTTCAGAATGACCAAAAAACTGCCACCGAACACAAAAGAGTTCCAATTTTCCGTGAGACGTATGGTCCGGATTTTCCATCCGCGTTTTCCCCAGCCCGGCCCGGCCGCAGCGCGCGCGCGGGTTAAAGGGAAGTTTCGGAAGTGTGCAAGGGCACTATATCACATCGGGTATATATTTCATCCAAGTATAGCGAAAAGCGGTTGTCGTGAATAACAACAAGTTCAGCAATGATTATACAGTTTATTATCCCCAATGGTACATCATACCCAGGCTGAGGGAGCCGCCCTGGGTACGTTTAGTATGTTCACAGCAAAACAAATTGAAATATCAAACACCATGTTTTATTATTTAACGCACCGTCACATTTAATGTTTACTGAGCTCAAGTCAACGATCAGCATGTAGACATCGAGAGTATATACGGCATGTTATGCTATTCATCAGTGCAAAGGTGACGCATTCAGCCGATCGGGGTGATCGCTCAGCTTGGTAACGAAGAACGTAACATTGGTGACCCTCTCTACGACCCATTGTGTGTTGGGGCGTTGACGTTGGGCCCATCTCAAGGGATCCACGGTATCCAGTTTCTCCAGCATCGTCTCTAGCGACGCCCGGTTAATGATGGTGAACTGCTGGTCAAACACATGACTGTTATTACTGGCATAATAATACCGTAACTGGTCCGTCTCTTTGTGACGTAAGATGTACCCGAAAGCGACATTCAAATTGAAGACCGTAGCTTGGACATTGAAGATGGCTTCCACGTAGCTGCCTACGTAGACGGTTGAGGTCGGTCAGTGGGAAATTGAAGATATCTGGAATAGGGCGATCACGGTGGAAAACGTGGCGTATCATGGGCCATTGGCGACGATAGATGTCACTCACTGGGCGAGCGTCCTGTAACAGCTCACTAGGAACATCCACTGCATCTTCCAGAAAATGTTCGATACCGCAAGGCGTATGGCTGGCAACAGTAATGCTAGAGACTGGCAGGATATATAGGCTCTTCTGAACTGTGGGTACAGGCGGGCTCTCTGTGATCGCATCACCAGTGGCATTCGTCTCTCCGGGCTCACCTTCACTGGGTCTGACCCTCCTGGGTGCCACTTTAGTGGGAAGTTGTCGCCCAAACCGTAGAGACGGGGTATGAATCAAACGCTGATGCCGTCTTAACTGACTGGGTCGTTTAAAGTGTTGACCACATTCATTACATTGCTCCGTCGCGCCCTCGTGGAATGAGCGTTCGTGGCGCAGTAAAGGATCCTCCCGATTAAATGACCGTGCGCAGGCTATACAAGTATACCGTGCGCCGTTGTGGATGGAGGACTCGTGCCGTCGCAGATCTTCTGGGCGAGTAAACTGCTTCTGGCAAGTTGTGCAAGTGAACATCTTGGTGGTTGACAGAGTGTCGGATGAAACGGCCAGACCGCTTCCCTTTTACAGCACGCTTGCTGGTGATCTATTTTAAGCACACTCAGTTCATCTACCTCCAACTCGAGGACCGAAATGTACTGGTGTACGACTGAACCGTATTGCGCGCGTGCGTGTGTGTGTGTGTGTGTGTGTGGGCAGTGGATTTTACGTCCGGGACCTTGTCAACATCCGGGTTTCCCAGTGGGTTTTTCCTATCGTTCCTTCGTCTTCCATCCGGGTACTGTGGTTTTACATACGGGTCTTCATCTTACATCCGGGTTTTTCCATGTTTACTGTCACGTGACCGGAAATGACCTTTAACCGCTGACATGAGCTTTAACTTTTAACCTTTAACATCCGCATGTAAACATACTCATAGCGATTCCTCCAGCGTGGATGTGCTGTGATGGAGGGGCTAATAAAAGGATTGACCTGTAATCTTTGTTGTTGTTGTTGCTCTCTTTTTGGACTAACCAATCAGAATAGTACGTATCACGGACTACACCCGTAGAGCTACGTATAGGCGCGCATGTGTGACATGGTCTATAAAACACGTCCCTCTCGATCCCACACCCCATTCCTACGGCTGCAGAGCCATGACGGACACCAATCCCTATGCGGCTCGCATTTTACAGCATGCGACCGTGGTTAAATTTACTCACGGGTTTCAGAGCAGTGGTTCGGTCCACGTTTGGAGATGGCGACGACAACGAGGGGCGTCGCCAGATCCTGAAAGAGTTCACAGAAGCGGTCCTTAACAGAGTGCTCTCGATGGAGAGGTGTGCTATCACTCACGCCGGAACGAGACCTCACGCCGGAACCAGCGACGGCTCGTTGGCTTAGTAATGGTCTTTGCCCTATTGAGCCGGACACTGTGGCAATGACAACGACAGCGACAAAAAAAGAACGGCTTTTCAGATCCTGCACAGTTGTGCTTATGTGCAACCGATATATACGAGGGTCAGTCACAGTGTGCGTCATTCACCGATCGTCATTGGGTCAACCATGTCACCGAGGGACCTGACCATAAATACGAGAGACAGCCAGAGTCCTACGAGCCATCCTTCCCCTTACACCACGAGTGGGTTAGACGTCTATGAAGATAAAGTCACAATCGTTGAATACCGTGGCGATGTTTGCTGGTCGCGCGCTGAGACCGTTTCGAATACGGTTACGCTACACCGTGACGGCTGGGCCAAATTTAAACGAGTGTTGAGCGGTGAGCTCGACGGAAACCTCATCCACATAGACAATGCCATCTACGTACACCGTGGACCCTTCTTCCCACGCCTAGGCCGTTACCAAGACCCTACGCGAGGCTTCACCCTAGACCCCGATCTGTGGACTACCTTCGAGAAAGTGGTGCCTATCGTGGACCAGCTGTTTACACCGGACGAGCGGTCAGCTGTTCAGCTGGAGTGGGCTCGTGCCCTTGGCTGAAGCGGTGGCAGAACCCAATGAACAAATTACCAAACCTAGCAATGAAGTGGAGGCAGACGACGATGCCATTGATTATCCGGCTAGACTCAGCCCAGTGACAAGACCATCCGATGCTTCGATCTCACGTCATAAACTTTTTCTCCCTATAAAAACAGTCAAATCTGGGGAGACAGTCAAAGCTGGTACCATTCACGTACTGACCATGACGGAGCATATAAGACGGGCGTTTTCTCAGCTTGACCCCCGAGGTCTTCCTGCATGTGTCTGCGGATAAGGTCGATATCATGGAGGAGGTGGGAGATATCTGTGATGCGGACCCTACACAACCGTGCCCGGCTCACATTCATTTATCCCGGGAGGGCTGGACCAAATTCAAACAGGTGTTGTCTGGTGAACTGGACGGCGACCTCATCCACTTGTGTCACGATGTGTACATCCGACGCGGTCCCTTCGTTGCTCAATTGGCTCGGCTAGATGGGGTTACAGTGCATTTAACGCTTCACCTTGTTCTATGGTCTGCATTGGAAGATGCCGTGGCAGATGTGGATCAAGTGCTTACGGAGGAAGAGCGGTCATCAGATGAGTTGGACCGGTCATTTTCCATGGACAATGTGCTGGCAGAAGCCAACGAAGAAAATCAGAAAGAAACTCCGGCCCAAGATATACCCGTTATAAATAAACGATAGAGCCTGGGTCCTTCATCATTTGTCACCATGAAGACCTGGGAGAAGGTGTTGGATAACTTATACTACAGTCCCGACAGTCCGGCGCCCTGTAGTGCATTGTCGGCTCTATCGAGCGGCCAAACCCCAGGGGATACAACGTGCCGAAGTCCGAGATTGGTTAGAAAACAAGACACCTATACCTTACATCGATCTTTCCGTCGCCATTTTCTACGGAACCGGGTCATTGTGGGCGGTATAGATGCCCAGTGGCAAGCGGATTTGGTCGATATGAGCGCCTTCGCCAAACACAACGATGGGAATCTTTATATCTTGACGTGCATCGATATCCTGTCGAAGTATGCGTGGGAAGATAGTCCTGTCTGCATTGGAACAGTACGTTATTGATTGGTCTAAGCGAGAAAAAGTTGAACCTACAGTACTCGCTGATTGGCTGGACCTCACCAAGAGCAAGGTCGTTGAAACAATCCGCCATATTGACAGAAGTACTCTTCCATAATTCGTCATAATCCCAGCAGACAAAGCTCCGAATAATATAATATTCATATGTAAATATTACTATTACCAGGTGCTGGTTGAAGAATTGAGTGTAGACATATCTTCATCAAATACGTCTACTTACTCCCAAATTGCATTTACTCTGGAAGATTTATTTAACAATCACAAAAAGTTTCTCAGGGAAAGAGGTATTTGTCTTCCAACCAATCATAACGACATACCAAAACTATACTGGACTCCCAAAATGCATAAATCATCATACAAAGCTAGATTCATAGCTGGTTCTAGAGGCTGCACCACCAAGCTTCTTTCAACCCTATTGACGAGGGCCCTTCAGGAGGTAAAAGCATTTTGGGAAAGGTATTGCGCCATTATTTCTAAGAACACTGGCGTTGAATGTATGTGGATATTGAAAAACTCAAAATATCTTACGGAAGAACTTGATACTAAAGGTCACGTACCGTACAGACATGTATCCACATGGGATTTCTCGACTCTCTATACTACAATCCTTCATCAGGACCTTATTGACCGTCTAAGTTCATTAATAGTATCTGTGTTCAAGAAAACTGATCGTAGATATATTAATGTCGGAAGCCATAAAGCATTCTTTAGCTCTACTACACACAAGAGATATCATTCATGGGATGTTTTTTGTTTATAGAGTTGCTTGAATTTCTCATTAAAAATATCTATGTGAAATTTGGCAACACAATATATCAGCAGCATATAGGTATTCCAATGGGAACTAATTGTGCACCCTGTTGGCTGACCTGTATCTGTTCTCTTATGAATATGACTATATGCAGGCGCTTTCAAAAGCCGATCCATTCAAAGCCCGTTCCTTCTCATTCACCAAACGCAATATAGACGATCTTCTCGCTGTGGATAATCGCTATATAAATGACGCAGTGAAGGATATATATCCACCTTCACTGGATTTGAAGGAAACTACAGATAGCCCTACAGGCACATATTATTTAGATCTCTATCTCTATAAAAATGAAGCGGGCATTCTCTCTCGTCGACTTTATGACAAAAGGGATGATTACAATTTCGACATCGTAAACTATCCCTTTTTGGATAGTAATATTCCAGTGGGACCTGCATATGGCGTATACATATCTCGCTTAGTAGCATTTGCTAGATCTTGTGTTAAATGTGACGATTTTAATCAACGTCACAAAACATTGGTGCAGAAACTTAAAAAACAGGGCTATTCCACCAAGCGCCTACACTCAAAGTTTCTCAAATTTGGCGATACATATCGCATGCTGATAGCAAAATACGAACGTAGCCTGCAAGATCTATGGCGCTACGTTCGTAACTTGTGACTAATTCCGCTTAACCCGGGGCTAGGGGCCGTATGAGCCCACGTACTTCAAGATCCTCATGGTACTCATATGAACAGTCACAATCAAAGCGTGACTGAGATATATCATTTTTTAGATGACGACTCTATAGCGAATATTATGGATTAAGACTACTGATCAGCGATACGGATTTGATATTTTTGGAACATCATGATGTCTTGCCGGCATCATTGAAAACTGTTGACCGCTTCTCTCTTGCAGGAAACAAGCCTATGTTTATGTATACTATGATTGTCTTTTTGAATTTGGTGCTAATAATGTTATATGGAAAATGGAATAGGTCTTTGGATAATCGCTATATAAATGACGCAGTGAAGGATATATATCCACCTTCACTGGATTTGAAGGAAACTACAGATAGCCCTACAGGCACATCATATTTAGATCTATATCTCTATAAAAATGAAGCGGGCATTCTCTCTCGTCGACTTTATGACAAAAGGGATGATTACAATTTCGACATCGTAAACTATCCCTTTCTCGACAGTAATAGTCCAGTGGGACCTGCATATGGCGTATACATATCTCGCTTAGTAGCATTTGCTAGATCCTGTGTTAAATGTGACGATTTTAATCAACGTCACAAAACATTGGTGCAGAAACTTATAAAACAGGGCTATTCCACCAAGCGCCTACACTCAAAGTTTCTCAAATTTGGCGATACATATCGCATGCTGATAGCAAAATACGAACGTAGCCTGCAAGATCTATGGCGCTACGTTTCGTAACTTGTGTCTAATTCCGCTTAACCCGGGGCTAGGGGCCGTATGAACCCATGTACTTCAAGATCCTGATGGTACTCATATGAACAGTCGCAATCAAAGCGTGACTGAGATATATCATTTTTTAGATGACGACTCTATAACGAATATTATGGATTAAGAATACTGATCAGCGATACGGATTTGATATTTTTGGAACATCATGATGTCTTGCCGGCATCATTGAAAACTGTTGACCGCTTCTCTCTTGCAGGAAACAAGCCTATGTTTATGTATACTATGATTGTCTTTTTGAATTTGGTGCTAATAATGTTATATGGAAAATGGAATAGGTCTTTGGATTATGGACGCGGATATTCTCTAATGGACGACGGCTGGATTATGAATGACGGACTAGACGCTTGTAATAATTATCCATCCGGACAAAAACGGGGGTGAATCTCATAGCGGCGTTCAAGGACATCTTCAAGACCGGGCGCAAACCCGTGTATTTGCAAACCGACGAAGGCACGGAATTCCTCAACAGATCGTTCCAACAGTTTCTGAAAGCCTAGAAGGTGTTTTTCTTCCATACGTACGACGAGACCAAGGCTTCCGTTGTGGAAAGGTTCAACAGGACGTTCAAAGGCCGCATGTATAAATATTTCACCTATAAGAATACAAGGCGGTACATCGATGTTCTCCCGAAACTTGTGAGTGGTTACAATCGAGCCTATCGCCGGAGTATAGAGAGAGCCCCCATTACCGTGACCCAACGTAATGAAACCCAAGTCCGGCGTGTCTTGCACCCCAGGCAATCGCAGCGAACGCCGAAGGAGGTGTTCAAGGTCAAAGGTCAATTTGAGAAAAGTTACTTGCCCAACTGGAGCGATGAGCACTTCCTGATTAAACGGCGCCTACCCCGACAGCAGTGAGTCTATGAACTGGAAGATCTTCAAGGGGAACCGTTGCTAGGGACGTTTTACGGTACAGAATTACAGCCTGTCGTAAAAACAAAGCAAGACTACTACACGGTGGAGCCGATTTTGAAAACGGAACGTCGACGTGGCAAACTGTTTCGTTTCGTGAAATGGCAAGGCTGGCCCAGTTCCTCCAATTTCTGGGTCGCTGCCAATCAGGTGAAACGACTATGAAGCCAGACACCACTACCGTCATCCTTAATTCCACGTTCGACCATGAATACGGTGCTATGGACCAACAGCAGCTGCCTCTGAACACAGCGTCTCCCATAAGGCGCAAATCGCAAGTGGGCTTTGTGGTGATATTGCTAACCCTGCTGAGTGTGTTGTACGGAGGCTATCTCAGCACTCTACTTAACCAACTTAGAACTCCAGCTGTGAGTGGCAGTCAAACCAGTCTACAGACCTTCTCTACACCAGACAACCCCGTGATCGAAACGATCCCAGTCATCTCCACCACACCACTTGTACAAGCCACATGGAGCTCCACACCGGGTATACAGTCCACATCGAGTTCTACACCAAGTACATCCACTACGTCTCAAAACCCGCCGGATTTCATCCCTCACAGTGAACGCCCATCGACAACGGCCACCGACGTTGTTGCTGTACCCACCACCACCCCAGTTCACTCGTACCAAATTTACAAGAGCGGGTTACCACGACAGCGGATACACCTCCAGCCATGGACCCTCAGTGGCAGCATCCCTTCACTTGCGTCATCGCAGGACCGACGGGCTCCGGCAAAACGCACTTTGTCAAGAAGCTCATTCAACACGCCGACAGCATGATCACCCCACCCATTGCCAGTCGTGTGGTGTTACGGAGAATGGCAGGCAGCGAATGCAGCAATGCCCCACATGTTCGTGGAAGGCCTACCCAACCTGGCCGATTTGAAACCGGACACCTTGGTGGTTCTGGATGATCTCATTGCGGAGACGGGTGCGCGGGTCACCCAACTCTTTACCAAAGGCAGCCATCATCGACGGCTCAGCATCATCTACATTGTGCAGAATCTGTTCAGTAAAACCAAAGAACATCGGAACATCAGCTTAAATGCCCACTGCCTAGTGGTCTTTAAAAACCCGAGAGATACCACTCAACTGATGCACCTGGCGAGACAGATGTATCCCGGTCGCACATCGTTTGCGTAGTAAGCCTTTAAAGATGCGACAACACGCTCAGCACGGATATATGCTCTTCGACCTCAAGGGAGCCACCCCCGATCACCTTCGCCTACGGACCGGAATCTTTCCTGGAGAGACCCACCACGTGTACATGCAAAAATAATGTAAATACACCCACAGTGGCTCCCCCTGCTGGGGTGTGTGTTTGATGAGGGGGATAATAAAAGAATTAATACCACATCATAGTTGATTTGTCTCAGTTCAATAGGTTCAGGAGTTAGCCCGCAAAAGGATAAAAAGGAGCGAGTTGTGGGTTCTAGCATTAGTTGTACATGATGTATGCGCGACTACGGTAGCACGCCCCGACACTCCGTGTACTGAAGGCGGTCCCACCAGAGTTGGTCCGAACCATTGTACGCGGTGCGGACCCTGACCTTGTACGCTGTCTGTTCGAGATCGGGTACAACCTGTTAAAAGGCAACGTACCACTGACTCCGGCTCAGAAGACCAAGTTGGCCAAGCATAAGACAGATCTCCGAACCCTAGTCCAGAAGCGAGTCTCTCAAACACAAAAGAAAAAGGTGTTACAGAAAGGCGGCTTTCTCGAGGTCATCTTAGCACCGTTGGCCGACTCTTCGGCCGACAATGAACCACACGAAAAAAATGGTCATCGTCGAATCACGGTTCCTTCAAAACCTCCAATCGCCCTACCTTGTTAAGAAGCCTACGGTGAAGACCATAAATTACCACACATACAAGGGAAGTGGACAGAGGTGCCGACATACTGACAGAGCCACATGACTTCACAGAAAAGTCTTCCGGTTAACCTATTCTAAAGCACATACCAAGAATCTAACGATTCGTGATATGTGTTGTCTCTCAGGTACGCTTTTGTTATACCTGTTCATGTGGCAACTTCGATGAGATGACCACACGGCCCCTAGCACCGGCATATGCGGTATTAAATACCCTGGATGAAGAGATGCAACAGATCTTACAAAGACAGGGGTTAAGCGACAGTGAGAAAGTACAACGGTACAATGAGGCGCTTCAACGGTACATGACGTTCATGTACCAATACAAAACCCCCTCTGCCCCACCACCACCACCACCACCACCACCACCACCACCACTCGACACACCGCCCCAACAGCCGCCATTACCAGGGGTACCACCCACAGCCCCACAGTGGGTCGAAGACGAAGTGCTGAAGAGTGTACCTGCGTCGTTCACGAAACAAGCTGGCCTGGTATTACAACGGATGAAACAGAATCCTAACATGACTTGGAAAGATAAAGCCGAACTACTGGTACAGAATCAGGTGGTCCGCGGTACCCACATGATGGATTTAGTGAATGACCTGATGCGTCAACGTAGGTCGCACACGGATCCTAGAGGATGGGAGGTCTTCGCTCAAGGCTTGAAAGACATGCATGTAGCACAGGAATTGGTGGGAAACCCCCAGCGTTGGGCCTGGATGTAGCGTGACTCGCCGGTGCACGCACAACGACTCTCACCACCTTCTTGGGAAGCCGAGTTGGAACCGGAGTCACCCCCCAAAACACCACAACGACGGGCACCTACTATTTTACCCCTTTTATCACGCCACCCCCTGAAACTACGTCCATCAAGATCTATGCCACGTAGCAAGTCACCGTGACGAATACAACGCCGGCGCATCACGTTGGGCACACCGGTTCTCGTCAGTTCACCGAAGTTAAGCAGCGTTGAGCTCGGTCAATACTTGGATGGGTGACCGGGTGCTGTACTGACTGGGCTGATCAGTGTCCAGAATAATAGGAACTGTGGACACTCTCGTGTTCTCGCACATGTAGGCACCGTCGTGATATGACTGAAACAACGTTGAAAACGACGTTAAATCCTACTCACTCACTCACTCACAACGCCGGACACAACCGCCCAAGGCCTGGGACATCTATTAAAACCAACAGCAGCAGCAGGAAAGCTCAATCGCCATGTTTTACCTCACCCTACCTAGTAACAGTTCGCTCGATGTGTTTCCTGATAACACCTTGACCAAGTACGTGACCCAGTTACCGCAACCGTTGGATTTACCTGGACGCTGGAAATGTGGACTCGTGGATATTCAATACCCTTACTCGGGGTACAACGTGCGAGCCAATGAAGTGTGGTACAGCCACCGGTCAAATCAACCAGGACGAAGGGAATATGATCAGTCGGGAGGACTACGCGAACGGATACACGATGTGATCTGCTACGCTCATTCAAGTGGACAAGGCGCGCAACGTCCTGTGTGACTTTGCCACCTAACATGGATACAGACCAGATTACCACCGTGTTGAAGAATGACCCAGGGACACGTATGGTCTTTCAAGGGGTGTTCGCCTGATATGTGTTCCCATTAGACCGTGTGTATCCTGCTGCTTACGTTCTCAACACGGACCCGATGGATCGACACGGACCCGATGGATCGGCCCGTTGAACATTGGGTGGCCGTGTACTTGACAGAACAGCAGGGCGAATACTTTGACCCGTACGGCCTGCCACCCCTCCATCCCGATTTAGCAGACTTCATGGATCAAGGCACAGAGACGTGATGTTGAAACAGTCAAACGTGGCAAAGCCTGACCAGTAGCGTGTGCGGACAATATTGCTTGTTTTACCTGTACCATCGATGCCGGGGAAGAACCTTATCTACCATCGTACAGATGTTTGACGAGTACCCCAAGGCCGATGACCGCGATGGACTCGTATATGACTGGGCCGCCGATCATTTCAATGTACAAGCGCCATTCTCGGCTTAAGTTCTTTCACGAAAAGCCCCCTGTTCTGGGCTTAAGTTCTATCGATTTCAATGTACAAGCCCCATGTTCTGGGCTTCAGTTTTCAAGTGGTTGTTCTCACGCTGTTGTTGTTCACTGAATAAAAAATGAGATCTCATCAAAAAAACCCTGTCTTGTCCTGTCAGCACAAAAATTTTGACGAGGAGTTACAAGTTACAAGAGCAACAGGTGGAGTGAAAAAAACTATAAAGGTTCGAGATGCGGGTAAAGACCAGGAAGACGGCGAGTGGAGACTCGTTCAACACCTATAGATTAAGTTTATTACTATAAGTTCCATGGTTTCACGTATTTTTTTCGTGCCAATACGGTTTTAGGAAAAACTGAGGGTCCCCCACTGGCCATTTAACATGGGCATAGTGCTGGCGATATTGTCGGGGACCCTGTGCATTCCATGGGTGTTTCGGGAGGACGGATACAGGCTATATATTGGCCCGGAGAGGGCCGAGTCTTGCCTGGAGGGGGACATTTGACCTTTTGACCTGGATGTGACCTTTGATCTTTTGACCCGAAATTCACCCTTCGGTGATCCCGCGCACTTCCGGATAACCCGCGCGCGAGCTGCGGCCGGGCCGGGCTGGGGAAAACGCGGATGGAAAATCCGGACCATACGTCTAAGGCAAAATTGGAACCCTTCTGTGTTCGGAGGTAGTTTTTTGGTCATTCTGAAAACCGGAAGTGACGTCACACACTTGCGCAGACCCACCACAATGACCTGCGCAGTAACCTGCAAAAACCCGGATGTAAGATGAGTACCCTAATTTTACATGCACCCACCCATGCACAGGCCCCGATAAGCCCGGAGACCAATATTAGCCCCCACTAGACAGGGTTGATAGGAGTTTTCCCTTATTGTAGGGATGAAGCCCGTGTTCCGCTTTTTGTATTCTTTTCTGGAGAAACTTTTACATACACTCACCCATGCACAGGCCCCGGGGGAACGATAGGCCCGGGGGAACGATATTCACCCTTTGGGATAGTGTTGATAGGAGTTTTCCCCTATTGTAGGGATAAAGTCCGTGTTCCGCTTTTTATATTTTCGGGGGAAAATCCTCATTTTACATGTACCCACCCATGCACAGGCCCCGATAAGCCCGGAGACCGATATTAGCCCCCACTAGACAGGGTTGATAGGGGTTTTCCTCTATTGTAGGGGTAAAGTCCGTGTTCCGCTTTTATATTTTCGGGACAAATCCTAAATTTACATACACCCACTCCCCCACCCTTCCTCTCTCAGCAGACCCCGATAAGCCAGGGACCAATATTAGCCCTTTGGGATAGGGTTGATAGGAGTTTTCCCTTATTGTAGGGGTAAAGTCCGTGTTCCGCTTTTTATATTTTCGGAACAAATCCTAAATTTACATACACCCACCCATGACTGAATGGCCCTGGAGGAGGGCTTCACTTTGACACCTCACTCGACCCAATCAGTCCAATAGGGGCCCCTCTCGCCCCTGAAGATTGCCGAACATTCTCACGAAATCCCACGTATTTGGGACTACTTTCTGTCCGCGGAGGCAGACCGCATCACCGCCAGGCCGCATCACCGCGGGGGAATACATGCCCCATGGTCACGCCCGACCGGAAGTGACGTCATACCTGCGCAGAACACTCCTGCGCATACCTCCCCATGCCCTCCACGAAACCGGCACAATACCGGAAGTGACGTCATACCTGCGCACAAACACCTGCGCACTCGTCCAAATGGTCCATGAAATCCACTCTGTATACTACTGTCATTTCAATGCCTAATGACAGGTTACTGATCATTTCGTCTGAGTATACTCACGAGGATCTGCCATCAATTGCTCGCCCAGCAACGTATCCTCCAGCTGTTGAACTCTGACTGGCATGTGTTGCAATAAGGGCAAGGTTCTTTTCTTCCTCTTCCGAACCTTATTTCCAAGTTAAAGAAAATGACATTGTTAATTCAGATATCGAGTGTATAATTTGTTTCGGTCTTTAATTTGCCTCAAGACTCACATGTTTACTTAAGATTAAAAACAACAGAGGGCTAAGCAATGTCAGTAAACTCAGATTTAATCTCACGGAATTTTATACCTATAGCGCTAAAAATCCCGTGTAAATTTCAAACTACAATTTCTTAGTCAATCGGATAGAAACGACTTTAAAACAACACCCCTTGTTATTACATCCAAGGGCACGTGGACCAATATAGTAAACAATATGGTGAAACAGTATCCAAACATGGAATTGTGACCACCGTCACAGAACCTACGAAGTAGGGTAGGCATTACGACTCCGACGCGCACTGAACTCTGGGAAATACCCCCCTCCCCCCAAGTTGAAATCCTGCCTATATTAACGTAATGGGTACCCGAGTATATGTACTGGTATTGGCCTTAACGAGGTCACCCCATTCATCCGAGGTTAACTTGGTTAGAGTGAGAGATCGACATTCTCCGGTAGCTGCTTATGTAGTCGGAGCATTATACCGATGATAGCCTGGTGTTATGGAATGTAATTTGGTTGGTGGTAATTAGAGTAAAATTAACCTAATTTGTCACTCTGTACCTTACTGTAACGTAGTCATGTTTTTGCGATCTAGCAAACTGCGTACTTGGCGACTCCCATGATCCTCTTGTCATCAACGTATGTGTTGCGTTTGGCAGCCATTTGTATTGTCGACTAGCAGGCGATTCGATTCAGCTGCTTCCTTCGCCCAAACTCCATCACATTTGTTGTAAGTATAGTTTCTGATGCAGTGTATTTTGTATAACATTACCAGGATATTATTTGGAGTATTATAGAGTTAGATTGACAGTTTAAAAGGAACGATATTTACATGTAATAGAGTCGTGCATTAGCGCACATGTTATTTGGTTATTGCGTCAGATCCCGATATAGACTGAACAGTACAACAACAACATCACTAGTGTTGATGAAATTGCTGTAACTTGTAAATACCTTATTTCTGTCAATAACTATAGTGCGGAGAAATAAGTATGCATTATTTTTCATTATTATCTTAGATGTTGACCGTTGTTGTCACCAGACTGGGTGATTTGAGCAAGTTATTGTAGCTGATGTACGAGAACCGAACTATTTCATGTGAGATGTGTGGCAAATCGACCTTTGGGTTTGCATGGTGAGTTTGACACTGAAACCGCATGGACTTGCCATTTTTGTATGATTAGAAAATGTGTATTTCACGAGATCAGTTCTAAGGCACTTGCATGGAATTTAATTAAGTGATGTAGAGAGTAACATGTGATTATTGTAATGAATGGAACAGAACTATTGGATTTATGGATTAAATTGCATAGATTATTATTCTAAGGCATTATAAAATGTTTGTGTGCCAATGAAGTATCATTTTATTAGTATTGACAAAATTGCAATTAGTAGTGGTAAAAATGACCATCCCACACCAGTGTTACCCCAACTTGCAAACTTGGTAATAGAGTTGCTGTGATTAGCAGATATGACCCAGAGTAGCCACTCTTGTATTAATACAATTGATTTTGCTAATAATTCCCCTTTTCCAAATTCCTGGCATAACTATTTGATGATGATAAATTGTACATGTAATGATTATGATAGTGATATTACTATTAGATATTATTCTTCCCAATAGGGAGAATTGGGTGGCATAGATGTATGTGTAGATTGTCCAGTAACCATTGGTTGTCCCAGTTACTGGGGGTGAGTTTCCTATTGTATTCAATAACGAGTCAATGAGACAGGCAGATTTGTTATGTAAGCAAACACAGTATGAACCTAAAAGTTGTTTGTTCCACAGCGCTGTGTCTGGAAAATGTCTGACAGTTTATTGCAAATATTGATATTTGTATAGGATGTGAATTATGTCGTTTAATGTAGCCATTCATCACCGTATATCTGAAATATTGCCAACTTACTGCGACGTTAACTCTCACTCATTGCTCTTGTTCTCATTTCTTGTTGTATTCCTTGAATTTCCTAGTTCAATTTGATTGCATTTTAAAGTTGATTGATATAGAGTAAGGAATGTATTTCCATCTGAGACAATCTTAGTCGATAGATTGCGCTAATATTTGTCATGATACATGAAGTTCTGTCACATGATCTCTCTGGAATTCATGTCGTGTTAAATGAAGATTGGTCACGTGACCTTCCTGGTTTAAACATAGTTTACTTCTGTGAATGATGAAATGTATGTAACCAGCGTACTATATGTTATATCTTCATTGTGTTTTGACAGGACATTTTGGTGGTCCAATAAAAGGCACAAGATGAACTCAATCCGGATGTTGTTGAATTAATATACCCTTCCCGTTGTCTATCCTGTCTATCCGGAATTTACATGGTGTCAGAAGTGGGATGTGTCCAGATCATCGTGTGACAAGACTGTTGTCATGAAGAGGCCTACCTCTGTGAGAGATGTGAAAACATTGGGAACTGTTTGGAAGCTTCATGAAACTAACCAGTGTTTACAAGAAGATGCTGTCAATAAGAGACTGTTCACTAAAGAATAATTGGTATCCTTCCTTAATGAAGTTTTTGAATGTGATCATGATTTTGTACATATGATTGAATTGATTATTGTTGTTCAATGCATTTGAGTAATTTGATTTTAATACTTAGCCTGTTACACTTACCACTGATCATGGCTAACCCAGAAGATATAACTAAGCTGGCTGAAGAGCTGGAGCAGTTAAGAATACAAATCCGGCAGCAAGATGAGTTAATTAATGCTAGAGCAGAAGCCCCGATAGAACGCAAATAGGTGATAGTTTTGCCAAATCGTAAACTGGAAAAATTTAGGGATCGTCCACAAAATGTAGGAGATCCAGGTATTAGGGAATGGGTCTCTGATGTGAAAAGTCATGTTGATTCTCACAAGATAGCACCAGATGAAGTAGCTGCGTTCATATTGGATCATCTCGGTGGCAAGGCCAGACAAGAAGTGATTGGTCGTGGTGATGATGTTAAAGGGAAACCAGAGGAAATCTACAAAGTTCTACTTCGTGTGTTTGGGGATGGGGATGATTTGCCTTCCCTACAGCAGAACTTTTATTCATACATCCAGAGTGACACTGATTTAATTACATGCTCTTTAAAGTTAGTTGAGCTGTATGATAGAATAGTAGATCTCGATGAATCTTTCAAACCTTGTCGGGAGTCTGCACTGAAATGTAGATTGGCTGAAGCAGTTACAGATGAAGGTTTGAAGCGTGAACTTAGGAGATTGAATGTCGAATATCCAGACTTGAAGTTCTTCGAAGTCCGAGATAGAGCCATCAAGTGATGGGGTACCACTACTAAAGTCAAAGCAGGAAAAATTGTTTCCTCTCACGAAACTCCAGTTGACATCGATCATGATTCAGTAATAAAGCGACAGGAAGATGTGATTGCTCGTCAACAGAAGCAAATTGATCAACTCTTAGCAGCTGCTAAACAGTCATCCGATACCAAAACTGTTCAATATGAGAAGAAGAGATATACAGGAGATCGCAGGTGCTGGGATTGCGGATCCCTTAATCGCTTTAGACGTGACTGCACAGAAACACGGAAGGGAAATTCGACTTATAAGAAGAAGCTACCCGATGCCAAAGATCCTTTAAACTAGGGCGACCTGTAGTCGCGAGCCATACTACAGGTGAACAGTTCGAAGCAGGCTCATTTCTAAGGAGAGCGGTTGGAACCTGTCCTGAAGCTACGGTGGAATTGCAGGGAAAGACAGTGCGTTGTCTGTTGGATACAGGTGCGCAAGTTTCAACAGTCACAGAATCGTGGTACAAGAGCAATCTTGAAGGGAAATGCGATTTGGTCGATGTTGATGATCTTTTGCGAATCACTGCTGCTAATGGTAGAGAGCTTCCTTTATTAGGATACATCGAACTGGATTTGGTAGGTTTTGGCTGTACATTTCCCAAAATGAGATTTTTAGTTGCAAAGGATCCAGAAGAGAGTCTCAGAGAGAGAAAGGATAATGTTCCTGGTGTATTAGGGTCAAATGTATTCAGAGATATGAGTCGAAATATTCCACATGATGTCCCAGACAAGAAGTGGGGAACTATATTGTCATTGTTTGAAGAGACTGTTGCAGTAAAGTCGAGCAGAGTAAGAGTGGCAGGAAGAAAGCCTATACTAGTCCCGGCATGGTCAATCCAAGTAGTGGAAGGGTCCGTGAAACCCTCAGGCAACCGCCCCTATACAGCTGTTGTCGAGGAAATAGGTGTGACAGTACCGACCTTACAGACTGGACTCAAACTGGGACCGTCATTGGTGACTGTTGGGAAGCGTGGCCGAGTGCCATTCCAAGTTGGAAATTTCACCGATAGAGACATGTATCTAAACCCCAGAACACCCATTGGCATCCTCAGACCAGCTACCATAGAGCCATCAGTAGATGTTGTGTTGGCAAGTATGGACGAGGCGGTTGTGGTTGATCGTTCCACTGAGGATGTACCTTCAGATGATATGTGTGAGAAATTGTTATCGGAAATGGACGTGAGTGACCATCTAGATCCTGATCAGAGAGAACAACTGAAACATCTTCTAGAGAAACATCGTGATGTATTTAGCGCTGGTGATGATGATATTGGGTACTGTGATGTCATTGAGCATCGCATCATAACGGAAGATGAAGTTCCTGTCCGTGTCCCTCACCGCCGCATACCACCTCATCAGTGGAATGAAGTGAGGGAGTATCTTAAATCGGCTCTGGATACAGGTGTTATTCGTGAGTCTTGTAGCCCGTATGCCGCACCTGTTGTTCTCGTACGGGAAAAAGATGGCAAGTTACGCCTATGTTGTGACTACCGCGCTCTAAATTCCAAAACCAAGAAAGATGCGTATCCTCTACCGCGCATCGAAGAAACTTTTGATGTGCTGAATGGTGCTGAATACTTTTGCTCACTGGATTTAGCTCATGGGTTTAATCAGATACCGGTCCGAGATCAAGACATCGAGAAGACCGCTTTCAGAGTAGGAACCGGAGGCCTTTACGAGTTCACGAGAATGCCCTTTGGCTTAACTGGAGCGCCTGGGACATTCATGCGTCTCATGGACAAGATTTTTGGTGACCAAAACTTTCAGATGCTACTCATCTACCTAGATGACATATTAGTGTTTGGCAAAACCTACCAGGAGACGACAGATCGTCTTGATATGGTCCTTACCAGGTTCAAGGAATGGAATTTGAAAGTAAAGCCTAAAAAGTGCCAACTTTTCAAGCAACAGCTGCGGTATCTAGGTCACTTGGTCTCGAGATGTGGAATTCGCCCTGATCGCGATAAAACATCGGCAATCAATGATTGGCCAAAACCACGTACCGATACTGAACTCCGTGGATTTCTTGGTATCACTGGATACTATAGGCGATTCGTCAAGAATTTTGCTAAAATCGTTGCCCCTCTCCATGAATTACTGGTCGGGCCTACCAAGTCTTCAAGGAACCGAAAAAAGGTGAAGCGGAATCCATTGGGAATTGGTGCTTGGAACGAGGCATGTGATCAGGCCATGGCAGAATTGAAACAGAAGTTGTTAGAGCCCCCTATCTTAGGATATCCGGACTTTGGACGACCATTCATCTTGTAAGTGGATGCCAGCCATCTAGGTCTTGGTGCAGTTCTTTCACAGGAACAGGACACTGGGAAAGTTGTCCTTAGCTATGCTAGTAGAGCCTTGAGACCTGCTGAGAAAAACATGGAGCGATATTCCAGTATGAAACTAGAGCTTCTTGCTTTGAAATGGGCTGTTTCTGAGAAATACAGAGACTTGCTGTTAGGTGCACAATGCACTGTTTACACCGACAATGACCCCCTCAGCTATGTGCAGACGACCGCAAAGTTGGGAGCCACTGAGATGCGATGGGTAGGGCAATTGGCTCAATTTGACCTGAAAATAAAGCATAGATCGGGAAAGACCAATCGTAATGCAGATTCGTTAAGTCGGAAAACCGAGCACGCGCCAGAGTCTAGTAGGCTAGAAGAGATTGCTGTCGAGTCCCTTCAAGACCAAACATCCACCACAACAGTGCTTCCACGTGCCCTCAAGGAATGTCTAGATGAACTGGTAAATCGTGTTTGGCTTGAAGAAGTACAGGCTGAACCTCAGCGAGTTCCGTCCGAACCAGTTGTGTCG
>JAVTVY010008133.1:0-43015 GCA_036873755.1 Hanleya hanleyi | reverse complement strand
TTTTTTCTCCATACCGTAGAACCAAGTCTTGTCTATTCCCCGTTTGAATTGCAAAGAAAAGCAAACAACTTTCAGCCCACAGCACGGCACATGGTCATGTCTATAACACCCATATATGCATGGCAATATGAGCTTTTTGTTGAAGCAAAAATGGTCGATTTCTGAACCCGATTCCACCACAATGAAATATGATCTGGAGACGCTATTTTCTCCATGCCGTAGAACCAAGTCTTGTCTATTCCCCGTTTGAATTGCAAAGAAAAGCAAACAACTTTCAGCCCACAGCACGGCACATGGTCATGTCTATAACACCCATATATGCATGGCAAATATGAGCTTTTTGTTGAAGCAAAAATGGTCGATTTCTGAACCCGATTCCACCACATTGAAATATGATCTGAAGACGCTTTTTTCTCCATGCCGTAGAACCAAGTCTTGTCTATTCCCCGTTTGAATTGCAAAGAAGGCAAACAATTCTCAACCCACAGCACGTGGTATGGTCACTCCTATGACACCCATATATGGCAATATGAGCTTTTGTTGAAACAAAAAATGGTCGATTTCTGAACCCGATTCCACCACATTCAAATATGATCTGGAGACGCTTTTTTTCTCCATGCCGTGGAACCAAATCTTGTCTATTCCCGTTTGAATTGCAAAGAAAAGCAAACAATTTTCAGCCCACAGCACGTGATGTGGTCACCTCTATGACACCCATATATGCATGGCAATATGAGCTTTTTGTTGAAGCAAAAATGGTCGATTTCTGAACCCGATTCCACCACATTGAAATATGATCTGGAGACGCTTTTTTCTCCATGCCGTAGAACCAAGTCTTGTCTATTCCCCGTTTGAATTGCAAAGAAAAGCAAACAACTTTCAGCCCACAGCACGGCACATGGTCATGTCTATAACACCCATATATGCATGGCAATATGAGCTTTTTGTTGAAGCAAAAATGGTCGATTTCTGAACCCGATTCCACCACATTGAAATATGATCTGGAGACGCTTTTTTCTCCATGCCGTAGAACCAAGTCTTGTCTATTCCCCGTTTGAATTGCAAAGAAAAGCAAACAACTTTCAGCCCATAGAACGGCACATGGTCATGTCTATAACACCCATATATGCATGGCAATATGAGCTTTTTGTTGAAGCAAAAATGGTCGATTTCTGAACCCGATTCCACCACATTGAAATATGATCTGGAGACGCTTTTTTCTCCATGCCGTAGAACCAAGTCTTGTCTATTCCCCGTTTGAATTGCAAAGAAAAGCAAACAACTTTCAGCCCACAGCACGGCACATGGTCATGTCTATAACACCCATATATGCATGGCAATATGAGCTTTTTGTTGAAGCAAAAATGGTCGATTTCTGAACCCGATTCCACCACATTGAAATATGATCTGGAGACGCTTTTTTCTCCATGCCGTAGAACCAAGTCTTGTCTATTCCCCGTTTGAATTGCAAAGAAAAGCAAACAACTTTCAGCCCACAGCACGGCACATGGTCATGTCTATAACACCCATATATGCATGGCAATATGAGCTTTTTGTTGAAGCAAAAATGGTCGATTTCTGAACCCGATTCCACCACATTGAAATATGATCTGGAGACGCTTTTTTCTCCATGCCGTAGAACCAAGTCTTGTCTATTCCCCGTTTGAATTGCAAAGAAAAGCAAACAACTTTCAGCCCACAGCACGGCACATGGTCATGTCTATAACACCCATATATGCATGGCAATATGAGCTTTTTGTTGAAGCAAAAATGGTCGATTTCTGAACCCGATTCCACCACATTGAAATATGATCTGGAGACGCTTTTTTCTCCATGCCGTAGAACCAAGTCTTGTCTATTCCCCGTTTGAATTGCAAAGAAAAGCAAACAACTTTCAGCCCACAGCACGGCACATGGTCATGTCTATAACACCCATATATGCATGGCAATATGAGCTTTTTGTTGAAGCAAAAATGGTCGATTTCTGAACCCGATTCCACCACATTGAAATATGATCTGGAGACGCTTTTTTCTCCATGCCGTAGAACCAAGTCTTGTCTATTTCCCGTTTGAATTGAAAAGAAAAGCAAACAACTTTCAGCCCACAGCACGGCACATGGTCATGTCTATAACACCCATATATGCATGGCAATATGAGCTTTTTGTTGAAGCAAAAATGGTCGATTTCTGAACCCGATTCCACCACATTGAAATATGATCTGGAGACGCTTTTTTCTCCATGCCGTAGAACCAAGTCTTGTCTATTCCCCGTTTGAATTGCAAAGAAAAGCAAACAACTTTCAGCCCACAGCACGGCACATGGTCATGTCTATAACACCCATATATGCATGGCAATATGAGCTTTTTGTTGAAGCAAAAATGGTCGATTTCTGAACCCGATTCCACCACATTGAAATATGATCTGGAGCCGCCCGAAGTGCTGGGATTATGGACTGGCACTTTTTAAATTCCGGTTAACACCCTGGTCGCAATCCAGCTGTTTTGGAAAGGTAGTCAATGGCAGTCATCTTCGATCACGTACTACCACAATGTAAATCATTGCCAATGACCATCTAACTCATGTGAAGCACATTGTTGCGGTTAAAGTCGATTGGTCAAACTGTTCTCAAGATATTGCGTTCACAAGATGCGGGACGGACGGAATTCAATATGGTCAATGGCAGCTATCTCGGAGTATGTACGTCAGGTAATGGCTTTGAATGGATCGGTTTTTGAATTGAATTATGCTTGAATATTATCGGTGCTTGAATTTCTCATTAAAAATATCTATGTGAAATTTGGCAACACAATATATCAACAGCATATAGGTATTCCAATGGGTACTAATTGTGCACCCCTATTGGCTGACCTATATCTGTTCTCTTATGAATATGACTACATGCAGGCGCTTTCAAAAACCGATCCACTCAAAGCCCGTTCCTTCTCATTCATCAAACGCTATATAGACGATCTTCTCGCTGTGGATAATCGCTATATAAATGACGCAGTGAAGGATATATATCCACCTTCACTGGATTTGAAGGAAACCACAGATAATCCTACAGGCACATAATATTTAGACCTATATCTCTATAAAAATGAAGCGGGCCTTCTCTCTCGTCGTCTGTATGACAAAAGAGATGATTACAATTTCGACATCGTAAACTATCACTTTCTGGAGAGTAATATTCCAGTGGGACCTGCATATGGTGTATACGTATCACGCCTAGTAGCATTTGCTAGATCATGTGTTAAATGTGACGATTTTAATCAACGTCACAAAACATTGTTGCAGAAACTTATAAAACAGTTCTACACCACCAAGCGCCTCCACTCAAAGTTTCTCAAATTTGGCGATACATATCGCATGCTGATAGCAAAATACGAGCGTAGCGTACAAGATCTATGGCGTTACGTTTCGTAACCCGGGGGCTTAACCCGGGGCTAGGGGCCGTATGAGCCCATGTACTTCAAGATCATCATGGTATTCATATGAACTGTCACAATCAAAGCGTGACTGAGATACATCATTCTTTAGATGACGACCTTACAACGAATATTATGGATTAAGAATACTGATCAGCGATACGGATTTGATATTTTTGAAACATCATGATATCTTGCCGGCATCATTAAAAACTGTTGACCGCTTCTCTCTTGGAGGAAACCAGCCTATGTTTATGTATACTATGATTGTCTTTTTGAATTTGGTGCTAATACTGTTATATGGAATAGGTCTTTGGATTATGGACGCGGATATTCTCTAATGGACGACGACTGAATTATGAATGACAGACCAGACGCTAGTAATTTTAAAGCGTCTGCATTTGGTCATATTCATAAGAGAGCAGATATAGGTAAGCCAACAGGGGTGCACAATTAGTTCCCATTGAAATACCTATATGCTGTTGATATATTGTGTTGCCTAATTTCACATATATATTTTAATGAGAAATTCAAGCAACTATATAAACAAACATCCCATGAATGATATCTCTTGTATGTAGTAGTGCTAAAGAATGCTTTATGGCTTCCGACATTAACATATCTACGATCAGTTTTCTTGAACACAGATACTATTAATGAACTTAGACGGTCAATAAGGTCCTGACGAGAGATTGTAGTATAGAGAGTCGAGAAATCCCATGTGGATACATGTCTGTACGGTATGTGACCATTAGCATCAGACATTTTGAGTTTTTCAATATCCACATACATTCAACGCCAGAGTTTTTAGAAATAGTGGCCCAATACCTTTCCCAAATTGCTTTTACCTCCTGAAGGGCCCTCGTCAACAGGGTTGAAAGAAGCTTGGCGGTGCAGCTTCTAGAACCATCTAGGAATCTAGCTTTGTATGGTGATTTATGCATTTTTGGAATCCAGTATACTTTTGGTATATCGTTATGTTTGGTTGGAAGACAAATACCTCTTTCCCTGAGAAACGTTTTGTGATTGATAAATAAATCTTCCAGAGTAAATTCAGTTTGAGAGTAAGTAGACGTATTGGATGACGATATGTTTACACTCAATTCTTCAACTAACACCTGGTAATAGTAATATTTACATAAGAATATTATATTATTTGGAGCTTTGTCTGCTGGGACTAAGACGAATTTATTCTGGAGATTTGCTAGAACTTCTTGCGAATTGGGGCTTCTCAGTACTTGTTTTGCTTGGGGAAGGGTACTTCTGTCAATATGGCGGATTGTTTCAACGACCTTGCTCTTGATGAGGTCCAGTTAATCAGCGAGTACTGTAGGTTCAACTTTTTCTCACTTAGACCAATCAATAACGTACTGTTCCAAAGCAGACAGGACTATTTTCTGGTCGATTTATTTTTCTCGGCTCTCTATATTTAGGTCCCTTCGTCAGGAGTAATCTTAGGTCCTTAACACTCACCACATCAAGGTCACCAGTCACAACAGGCTTGCATGGTGAATAGATAAAGTTCGAAGATTCATAATCACAACTATAGCCCCCTCCCCCCGACGTGTATAAGTTCCAGTCAAACTCCTTGACAGCATTAGGGTAATTGAATATTTTGGTTGCTATAGATTTAGAATACTTATATGAAATGCAAGGAGGTTCTGTGAAGTTAACACAGTTTGGTACAGTGTTGCGTACCTCTGGATCATTCAGGATTCGAGGTAAATTAATAATGCCTAGTCCTTTACCTAAGTAGTTGAGTTTCAAGAAAAGCCGATCTTGGGATGTTTCGATTATGTTCACTGGACGATACAACCGAAAATACGCTATATCTTGACATAATTTAGTGATTTTGGATGGTATTATATTTCCTGAAGACGCAGATTTTTGTATATCTCTGGCTACATGATTTAAAGCTCTCAGAGGTAACGCGTACAGAAATGTACGTAAGCTATGCGTACTATTGGGTTTGTTAGTTAAACCCAGTAAGTAATTTAAAGTGATATGATCGTGAATCATCGCACTATTAAACTTTCTCCAACCATTGCTGCGATGTCTTCGTTGATGGGGTCGGAACTATTTAAAAATTCCTTTGAAGTTTTAGGGCCTAGATATTATAATGAATTAACAATGTCCCAATCTTAATATTTTTAAAAGTGTGCAAAATTGTATCTTCATGAATTTTTAGCAAATATCTCTCAGATTGCCACAGATTAATGATTTTATCTCTTTATGACTAGATGTTCGTTTTAACCATGTTATTTACATTTCGTTGTTATAGCTCTCGGCCCCCATGAAAACAGGACTAGTCCCATGGAGTCATATCGAGATTAAATAAAGCCTATTATTATTATTATAGGATGTCTTTAAATAATATATACCATGGTACAACTAATGTAGGAGATAGAGAGAGAATTAAGGTTTAGCATCGCGCTCAGCAATATTTCAGCTATATGGCGACGATCAAACAAAATTTCACGTACTCAAGCCAATAACTTAGTAACCGAACACATTAACCCTACCAGGCCGGGGGGAGGGGACCCCCATACCAAACTTTCGGCGCTATCTCTGGAACGACAAAAAATGAGACTAGACACTCCGTCACTTTATAGTTTATCATATTGGGGTCATTCTGAGCCTGTTTGCATAACCTCCGGAGTGGAAAGTGGTGTTTTCTTCATTTTTTCTTCAAAATTTCTACTTTTCCGCGAAAAAAAGGGGTCAAAAACTTTTATTTCACATCACATTATTAATTACTAATTGATCATGCAGTTTTAAAATTTTAACCTCACTGTGACGTCATCAAAGCGCCCATTATCTGGTAGAGCTTGACCCAAGGGTATAGTGTGGTAAATTTCAACCCCTGGTTCAAGGGGTAAGAACAATAATTACGGGGGCGAGAGCATTTCGTCCCCTCCCCCGTTCCTGGACAGGCCAAATAGGGTTTAAACGTACATTAAAACTTTGCAACAAACCGATTTCTTTCAAATAACCCAAGACACAGACCTTTCTCACCCGACTAAAAGATCTTCCAAAATAGTCGCTCGATAAAAAGCATCTCTTAAATCTTATAATCTATACCGTCGATAAGAATATGCTTCACTATGAGATATTCGTGGCATGGAATACACCTTGGGACTGGCTCGTTTTTAAGTAAATATTCGTGAGTTAATCGTGTATGGCCGATTCTATATCACCTGATCATGGCTTGATCGAAATGTTTCTGGCTTTTCAGATGAGTATAGTCGACAGTGGTTTTGAACTCATGAAGTTTGTTGTTATTCACAGAGAGAGAGAGAATTAAGGTTTAACGTCGCATTCAGCAATATTTCAGCTATATAACGACGATCAAACAAAATTCTAAGTATTCAATTCAATAACTCTGTGAACTAATGCGTTAAAACAGGTACAAATTTTAAAATGTGTACAACAAACAACAAATCTCTCTCAAATAATCTAAAATACAATCTTCTTTTACTCGGCTAAAAAGATCTTCCAGCGTAGCTGCTCGATAAAAAGTATCTCTTACAATCTTAAAATCTATGCAGTCTATGAGAATATGTTTCACCGTGAGATCTTCATGGCATGGAATACACCTTGGGATCGGCTCCTGTTTCAGTAGATATTCGTGTTAATCGTGTATGGCCGATCCTACATCGTCTAATCATGGCCTGATCGAAACGTTTCTGACTGTTCAGATGAGTACAACCAACAGTTGTTTTGAACTCGTGAAGTTTGTTATTATCCATAGTATCCAATAAAGATTGAAACATAGGCACATATAGAGGGTCTGAAATCGCTATGTGGGATACCAACAGGATCAACCTCATCACCTAGGGCTGCCTTAGCCATTCTATCAGCCTCAGTATGCCAACGTGACTAGGCAACCAACAAAACACAATATCAATCTGTTGATCAAATCTAGTCATATAATTGTAGAATATTCAAGATAGTGGGATGAGTCGAAGTTCCATTTTTAATCGCTCGGAGACATGACAGTGAATCTTAAAATATGACATATTTTTCCTTCTAGCGGACCCAACACTTTCCAAAGCAAACAAAAAAGCTTTTGCTTCTGCAGTGAATATCGAACTTTTACCTGATAGTCGACATGTTTTAGTTTTGGAACTAAAGATATAGCACATGCTACTCTCTCACCATCTTTAGAGCCATCTGTATAAATAGCCTGATGCGGACCAAATTCTTGTGTATACAAGAGCTGGCTCGTGTTTGCCTTTTTATATTTCATTAGTGTAATATCCACTTCTGGTTGAGCCAACTGCCATGGTGCAATTGGTAAGAGCTTATTAGGTTAAATTTGACTAAGCTTAATACCAGCTGCTACAATGTGTGGTTTCATACGAATTGCAAGAGGCGGAATAATGGAGGGTTTCTTTAAATAGAGATCTGCGAACTGAGGTTGGAAAACACAGTTATATGCAGGATTCGTGTGATTTGATCGCAATTTTGTGATATACTGCAGTGATAGTTTAATTCTTCGAAGTTCTAAAGAAAATTCTTCTGCTTCGACATATAAGCTTCCTTTAGGGGATGTTCTGAACGCTCCACAGCGAAGTCTTAGTCTTTGATGGAGAATAGGATCTAGCTTGGCCAAGTTTGGCTTGCTTGCACCGTTGTAAACAATAGAGCCATAATCAAGTTTGGAACGAAAAAGCGATCGATATAAATGGAGAAGTGTTTGCTGATCTTCTCTCCACTTATATTTGGCAACTACCTTCAACAAATCAAGAGCAATCGTGCACTTAGCTTTCAAGCAATTTATATGCTATTTGAATCTTAGTCGGTGGTCAAACAACATTCCTAAGATTTTGACCTCTTTTACCACTTTGATCTCAATTCCATCTAATGTAAGTAGGGGATCTTTCTGCCAGAAATATTTTCTGCAAAAGTGTATACAATTTGTCTTAACTCTGAAGAATTTGAAGCCATTTTCTAGACACTATTTCTGCGACGAAGTGGTTTGAGTTGGGAGTTGTATGTGACAACAAGAGGGATTTTGTATCACTGTGTCTTTGTTTGTAGGCCTACTGTAGCAGCTGTTCGCGTGAGGTCAGTTTAGCTCTGATGATCTCATTACTGATGGTTTTAGTCTTGTATCTAATAGGTGGCAGTCGCGGTCGTGTGTTTTTGAGCAGATGCGTGCATATCGTAGAGCTTGTTTGTAGATGATGGAACCATGGATGTAGAATCACCAGGATAAATATCTTGCTGTCTTCGAGGCCGCCACAGCTGAAGTCGATAGGATTAAAACCTTTGATTTGTTAGGATTAACGGCCGCTCGGCCATCATCGAAACTTGTCGTTCTCTGTCGATTTATTTCTTTGCAATACAGCTCACCAATTACCAATATACGAGTTGTCAGAGCATTTCCATCATAGCTCTCTATATCTTTATCTAATACCGCTTATGCCGGTGCTAGGGACCGTGTGGTCATATCATCCAAGTTGCCACATGAACAGGTACAATAAAAGCGTACCTGAGATACAACACCTATCAGGAATCGTTAAATTCTTGGTATGTGCTTTAGAATAGGTTAACCGGAAGACTACTGTGAAGTCATGTGGCTCTGCCAGTATGTCGGCACCTCTTCCCACTTCCCTTATATGTGTTGTAATTTAACTCATGAATACATGTTGTATCATGCGGTTAATCCGTTTCAGCTGTGTTGTTAGTCACCACAGCATGCTATTCAGCTCATTATTTATGATTTTATTTAACGGCTTGATTTTATAACGGCAGATTATCACCACGGGATCACCCCAGCGAATAGCTTCTGAGTGATTATTTGAGACAGATACGATGAACCTGCTCTTGCAAAATTGACAGTTGTGCCAAATTGGTTAATAATTCGCACAATATGACTAGTAGTATTATGTTGTTCAAAGTTTGGTTCACCGTTTACAAGTATTATTTCTTCGTATATATTGGCGGAACAGGTTGATTTTGACGTGCAAATGTGGCCAATTTCGGATTGTCACTAAAATAGACCCCATTTCTTTAAATGGGTGAACCTCCTGGAATATATAGCCTAGTTAATTCTCTCTTAATTTTAAAACTGTTCGCAGAAAAAGAATATGTGATATGTTAACAATTTTATATTCTGTGTAATGGACATACTTTCTCCTGTCAGTTTTTTGCGGAAAGTATATTAAAATCGATTTAAAAAAAATATGGTGAATTTTCATGTCAGTTTTGGGAAGGATGTAGCAATCTCCACACTGTTCGCAGAAAGATAAAATATATTCCACTGGAAAGCGTTTGATCCTTTCTTCTTATATACGCTTTACGCGCATAATTTACAGTTAGTTCTTTGAAACCATAAGCTTTGCGCATGTTGCTTGCTTTCAGCGGCCTATTTTTTGGATCAATTTTACCTCGTCAGAGAATTACGGCGCCTTCATACATAGCAATGAACGAAAAATGTGAACTGTCGGCAGTTATTCATTGTTCAAAGAACTCGGCATGTAGCAAAGCTGACTGGGGAGCGCTCCTCGCGAAAAAGTCTATCCTTCTATTCTGCATCCATGATGGAACGGAAGGTGTGGTGCGGATGAAACCTGGAAGAGTGGTAATAAGCTATGTCGGTCAGAGGGTTTTCTGTATAGGGTGGTCTGGATTTTATTATCGCCAATTTTGACTGATGTCGAGGAAATTTACCTTCTCTGTCGAGACTTCAATGGTGAGGTTGATCACTGATTGAAGTCCTGGTAAAATGTCTGGAGGGATTCTAATCCATGTGTGCATATCACAAATATGTCATCTATAAATCAGACATATAGGCGTAGTTTCAAGGGATAATTTTGGAAAAAAAAACGTTGTTCAAGATCAGCCATGAATATATTGGCATACTGTGGGGCCATTTTGGTGCCAATTGCTGTTCTATTACTCTGCAAGTACAAGTTTTCTCTAAATTTGAAATAGATGTGGTTGAGGATAAATTCTGTCAGCTGGCGGAGTCTGTCGGTTTCACCTCAGTTGGGGTGGCGAGGCTACCTAAGGCTATACATGCTTTTTTCGGGACATTTTATTTCTCACGATTTTGAGGTGACTGGTGTAATGTTTGTCACACATACTTAGTATATACCGGGCAAAACAAGCTTTGAAGAAAAATGTGATACTGACAAAATTATTGAAGTTCGTCAGTTGGATATAACATGGTGATAATTTTGTGAGTCCCAATCGCTGTACAATGCCAAAGAAAACACGTAAGCCAGTTGCAAGTTACTTGTTTGTATAGCTATAGAGTAGACCTATACCACCCGGGGCAGGCTCGTCACCTGGCTCGATCGGCCCATCTTGTAGTCGTTATCGGATCACATTTCCATTTCCCATGGTCACTCCAAGGGATTATTGTCGATTTGTGTCCGAAATTATACAGCAGATACGATATGCTGTTTCTGAAGGTAAAGCTTAATTTTGCCACTTCATGTATGCAGTCGGTTGTAGCAAAGCTTAACTTTGCAACTGTATATATGCAGTCGGTAGCGATAAAGCTAAAATTTGCCTTTCATATATGCAGTTGGTAGCAGTAAAGCTATTTTTCACTTCATATATGCAGTCGGTAGCAGTGAAGCTACTTTATTCGCCCCATATATGTATATATAAATTGTCACTACACATGCAGTCGGTAGAAGCTAAATTGTGGCGTTCCGTGAAAACGTAAAAATTACAAGTTTTAGAAAACTCTAAATAGCAAAAGGTACAAATAGTTTTGTGAAACAATATTTAACTGTTTGGAAGATTTGGGCCGGGAACGAATGTGTGATGGAAGGCCGGCACACATTTCTATATCCCCCTCCCACTTTGTGGGGATAAAAGTGGTGATAAAGAATTACAGCTTATAAATGTAATCTTGCCTAGTCCAAGCAAAACATAAAGATGTTTCAGTTTGTGCAAATGAGTTCTTCAAAGTGTTCCATCTGTTAGTCCTGTAATGCGTGTATACCTTTATATACATTTGCATATATCGTTACCTTTATCCTGGTTTTAGCATGTATATCACATGCAGAGGCAACGGCATAAAGATAAATAGACAGATAGAAATTGTCACCATTTCCTCTTTTGTGACTATATGTTTAAATGTGATTGGCCCACCTCTGTTACTTCTCTATGAAACTAGATGACATCATCTATATTGAATTCCCAAGTGGTTAAATCGATGCAAATTATTAATAAAGAGACGTGGACGCCTCTTGTATGTAACTTGGTGCCTGATAAATTGATATCGCATTTCGTATGCAGTTATTCACAATCGACATAACAAAATATTTATGTGATGATTTTCTTATGACAAACTCACGTTGCATTGCTAACAGTAGACAGTCGATAGCGATAAAGCTAAAGTGTGCACTTCATATATGCTGTCGGTAGCGGTAAAGCTAAATTTTGCATGTCATTTATGCAGTTGGTAGCGGTAAAGCTCATTTTTACTTCGGAAAACTTTACTGCTACCAGCAAAAAATCTATATTCCACAAAAAAAAATCATTGCAATGTCAGATTAAATCTTAGGACTTGTTACGGTGTTTGAATTCAGCATTATTTGTGGCTGAGAAAAAAAAACTTATGATATATGCCGGTAGCACTATAGGTAGGGTGTAAGGCGGTAGGAATAGAGAGAGAGAGAGAGAGAGAGAGAGTATAGCGATATATATATATGATTGTTAAAAAATCATGACGCAGTCAACTGGTTTGATTTTTGGCTAACTAATTTCACCGTGTCTCGACGGATTATCAAAGCTTTATTCGATCAAATAGATTACGGCTCTTTATATAAACACACATGTAATATTGACTTGAATACTATAGTCTAAGCGACAGTATATCTAACGTTAAACAAGTTCATACATAGCTACATAACAATCGACGGATTTGGTATCATTGGCAGTATACCTGTATTAGTACAGACAATAAAGAAGGCAAACAATCTGAACAGGTATATATCTAGAGGATTTAACAGGTATTAACAGTTGAGTTACATACTACAAACTACCGGATTAATATAGAGGCGATTAATTACAATTATTCTCTCTGTTAAGCTAAGAACGGAACTTTTATATGAAGTTTGTTTCTGTCACTTCACTTCTAGCCCGATCATCAATCGGCACTTTAAAAAAAGGAAATATTTTAAATTTAATTTCCGAAAGTCGGGCGCATACAGCTATATGTTTTGTAACAGGCAAACGTTGAAGGTGAGGTGTATTAATTTTCTGGTGGTGTACACTACATCTATTACGCGAAGTATCCCCTGTTTCACCTATGTAGTACTTACGGCAACCGCTACGCACCATTACATAACTTAAATTTCGAGAATTGCAGTTCATATTTGCATTAATCCGAAATGTATAATTGGTTTTATGAAATGTGAAAGGGCTATCCAATATAAGGTGCTCACAATATTTGCAACGTGTATCGCCACATTTACTCGTTTTAAAAGTCAAATCCGTGCGAGGGATAAATTTCACCCTAGTTAGAATTTTTTTAAGATTCGGTGCTTGTTGTTTACCGTTTATAATGGTGATTTTTTTGAATACCTTTTTGAGGTGATCATTTGACTCCAACATATTTCGATTATTTTGAATTACCGGAAAGAAGTTGAAATTGTTTGGATGATGGGTACAAATAAATGGCAAGATATCTTTTTCGTTACTTTGACCACACGACCTGAGTACCTCAATATTTATTTTCCGAGCCTTTTCAATTCCTATATCTATCACTTCTACTGGATAATGCCTCTTGAGCAAGGACATTTTTAGTTCAGATAATCGTATCTGTCGTAATTCACTGTCAGTCACGATAGTGCAAATTCGTCTTGCCAGAGTAAACGGTACCTGTTTTTTGACGTGACGTGGGTAACAGAAGTTATAGTCAAGGTACTGCTTCGTATCACTTACATTGTAATAAACATCAGTGACAATTTTATTACCTCTGCGAATCAGTAATATGTCTAAAAATGGAACTTGGTCTATGTATGTTTCTAGTATGAAGTTTATGTTTGGGTCTAAGCTGTTGAGCAGATGGCAGAATGTTGATATGCCACCCATTTCTGTGTTCCAGGTAATATAGCAATCTTCCAGATATCGTTTGAATGAGCCATTTCTGAATTCTTCCCCATGGGCTTGCTCAATTTTTGCATACAGTTTATGCTCAAGAAAGCCCAGAACCAGCGTTGCTGGTGGATTTGTGTATTTTCGGAAGTCCATATCGTTGACTCGTTTTCGATTCGTATTTTATCAGAAATTCTGTTTCTTATTTTGTTAGACTATGCGCATGCATTTGTATGAGCTTGTCAATCTGCCTCCTAGTTACATTATCAGCATTATTTCCGATTGATTCGTACGTCCGGTGGTGATTTAACATCTCTTCAATTTTGGCCTGGTAAAAACTTTTATCCATAATGATAACGGCAGATCCTTTGTCTGCCTCCTTGATTATTATTTCTGAATTACTTCTAAGATGTTCAAGTGCTTTCATTTCCTGATTACTCAAATTGTTCTTCAATTTACTGTTATCATGAATGTTTCTAGGAAAATGCATTGGGAAGTCCACAAAAATCTTCAAGTCTCTATCCTTACCTCTCTCGAGCTTCATGATGCTCTTATTCTGAACAATTGATTCATCACTGGTAGTTTATTCTCTGAAAAAAAAACTCTCAAAGTTTCAATTTTCTGCAAAAGTTAGATACGTGCGACTCGAGTTCCCGAGCGTTAGGTTTTGCTGTAGGGTAGACAAGTAACCTGCCTCTGACTAGGGTGTCAGAGGCATGTTGCGCGGTTTCCCATGTTTTATTCTGACAGACACACAACGTCGGAAACAGACCAGAAAATTATATTCACTGTGGAAAACCACCAAGCCTCGTTACAAGACTCGTACCATGTCAGCGAACTTGAGGAGACAAGAACATGACATGGCAGCCTTCTTCATCGGTCTCGATACGTTGTTCTCTGTTGCATTTCCAGTGCAAGTAGGGAGGGAGAGAATTGAGGTTTAACGTCGCATTCAGCAATATTTCAGCTATATAGCGACGATCAAACAAAATTCTAAGTATTCAATTCAACAACTCAGTAAACTAATGCGCTAAAACAGGTACAAATATTAAAATTTGTGGCATGGAATACACCTTGGGACCGGCTTCTGTTTTAGTAAATATTCGTGAGTTAATCGTGTATGGCCGATCCTACATCGTCTAATCATGGCCTGATCGAAACGTTTCCGACTGTTCAGATGCGTATAACCAACATTTTTTTTAACTCGTGAAGTTTGTTATTATCCATAGTATCCCTTAAAGATTGAAACAGCTTTCTTACATAAGCGCAGATAGATGGTCTGAAATCGCTGTATGGGATTCCAACAGGATCAACTTCTTCATCTAGAGCTGTCTTAGCCAATCTATCAGCTTCAGTATTGCCTTTGGTGTCAACGTGACTAGGCACCCAACAAAACACATCTATCTATCTGCTGATCAAATCTAATGTCATATAATTGTAGAATTTTGAAGATGGTGGGATGAGTTGAATTTCCACTTTTAATCGCTTCATGGCATGACAGTTAATCTGAGAATATGACATATGTTTTCCTTCTAGTGGACCCAATACCTTCTAAAACTGATAATAGAGCTTTTGCCTCTTCAGTGAATATGGAACTTCTACCTGGTACACGATATGTTTTAGTTTTGGAACTAAAGATAGTAGCACATGCTTCTCTCTCACCATCTTTAGAACCATCTGTATAAATAGCCTGATGTGTGACAGAGAGAATTAAGATTTAGCGTCGCATTCAGCAATATTTCAGCTATATAGCGACGATCAAACAAAATTCTAAGTATTCAATTCAACAACTCAGTAAACCAATGCGTAAAAACAGGTACAAACAAACCAATCTCTATCAAATAATCCAAAATACAATCTTCTTTTACTCGGCTAAAACGATCTTCCAGCGTAGCTGCTCGATAAAAAGTATATCTTACGATCTTAAAATCTATGCAGTCCATGAGAATATGTTTCACCGTGAGACCTTCATGGCATGGAGAGAGAGAGAGAATTAAGGTTTAACGTCGCATTCAGCAATATTTCAGCTATATAGCGACGACCAAACAAAATTCTAAGTAACCAATTCAAAAACTCGACAAACTAATGCGTTAAAACAGGTACAAACATTAAAATTTGTGCAACAAACCAATCTCACTCAAATAACCTAAATAGTCTAGTAACCAAATGTAAAAATAAGATTTTTGCTGCAACCCCCTGTGAGTAAACGTTTGGTATGTTTTTATGAAAGGTATGCCCTTCTAGTACCAGGAAAACCATTTTTGCCATCAGAGCAGAGCTGAGATATAGGCAATTAAAAAGGTGCCTCTGAAGAAAATGTCACGATTGATGGAGAGGGGATACGGGTACCGAAACTGCTCTAGAATTGTTAAAGGGGAATGTTATCACAATTTTTGAAAGGCTAAAACCAATAAAAAGCAGTTCCCTGTGGCCTGCTTTATTTTTTAGAATTATTTTCAAAATTTTAGCGATGATGCAATATCCTGAAATACGGCTCCAAAGTGCCTGATTTTTACCCCCAGTAAATCCGCCCGGCGATTACCCTGTGACGTCACACAGTGAAGCGGCCAGAGTCAAACATGGCGGATAACACAGACAGCGGTACAAGCTCTGACACAGATTTCGATTTCAGCGTTAACCACGTTGAAGACTGTGACGTTGGAGATTATACAGGTCTTGGAACTGAATAGAATGTAGAGGCAGTAAGCGATCATGAAACTAAAGGAGAAGGAGAATCTATCGAGTCATATAGATTTGAGCCATATACAAGCGAATCTGGGGTCAAACTGGGTCGTCCTGATGTCAGGCCTGCTTCAAGCCTGTGGCAGGCCGTGTCAGGCTGTGGCAGGCCGGTTTAAATACACTGATTACATGCTTTATACACGAAATTACAACTATCTGTGGATCTTACAATAATATTTCTACATTTCTGCTTTTATCTGGCATTTTTTAGGCATAAATCAGTTATTATAATGCACAGGATCGTAAATTTACTCTTCCGTGCTAAAAAACTTCTAAATAATATAGCAAAAAGGAAACCAGGCCGGCTTGGCTTATTGTGGATGTCACTATAATATATATATTCATTTAAAATCTACAGATAATTTGTTGTTGTAAGAGCATAATATGTGGTTATTTACGCCTTTATTTTTATATGTGTGTGTTTATTGGCATTGTATGGTTCATTATTTTTCATTTCTTACGGGACGGACAGATTGTTATACCGTGGCAGGCCGGCTTATTTACATTGCTTACGTGCTTAATTTTATTATGTGTTTGTCAATTATTGTTAGCGATTTGATGTTAAAACGGGAGCTAATCCATACCTGTGGATAAGTCCTCTCAAACGAAAACAAAGTTTCAATTCCAAAGGAAGCTATTTGATGTTGAAACAATAACTAACTCACCTGTGGAGAAGCCCAGTTTATTTCTTTTGGACACCCTGTTGCTGAACGCGCGACGTTAAACCGTAATTCTCTCACTCTCCCTCTAGGACACCCTCCCATAAAAAAATGTTTGCTTCACACCTTTCTGTTAGTTTCAGTTACTCTTCCGGGTGATCAATTTCAATTTATTGTATCAAAAAAACATAGAATGTATGTGCTCACGTGGAGATACAAAAAGACATCAAATAATCTGGATAAGCTGGTGCCAATAGTGAATTATACGGGAATAAGTTGATTAAAAGTACATTGATTATTACAGTTCAGTTAATAGCTGTAAGACGGGGCATATGATGTAGGATTCAGGATTGGCTGTTCGATCACTCCGTGGGACTGATGCAAAATTTCAAGAGTGGAAGATTAAATCTTCGGTAGAGGAGACGATGGAAACGGTGTGGACCCAAACATCCAGGGAGATTTACAGTGCTTGTCTGCGGGAACGGTTTGTCGCTTGCCGAGTTCACGAGGTCGGTCGTCCCTGTATAACTCACGCACTCCGGCAGACTGAGGGGTTGTCTATTTTCTCTTTCTGATAAAGATTTATTTGTCTTGATCTTGGAAATAGCTTCTTTCAGTATAGGGGGATATCCACACATTCTTGCCATCTCTGTTGTTGCATAGCTGTCGTCAGTGAAGTGAGCGAAATAAATGCGAGACCATTTCGTCGGCTTCCCCCACGTGTTTTGCACAGATTTCGTCGAATTTCTCCCCGATTTTTTCCCCGTTTGGCCACGGGTGCAACTTGAATCCATCTCCATTCGTGTTGCTACACCCTCCAACAACACACCGACGAGGTATTATGCCTCCAAAGTACGAGAATACAGTCGAAAAATCGAAAAATATTGGAGCAGATTTTACTTGTTTACGTATGCTAATGCTAATGCTATGGCGAACTGGTTCACTCTGTGACGTCATGGGTCAAAGGTCACCGCTTTGACAGGCTCGTGGAAGGAACGCGATTAAATCGCCAAATTTACCGTTTTAAAGTTCGGAGATCAGGGAGAAAACTATATAGTCGATTTCTTACAGTATCAAGGTATATATTAACGTTTACATAGGTCCGGCGATAACATTCCCCTTTAATTGTAGATCGATTTGCTTTCCTGTAGTGTAGATTTAAGCACAATTAAACAGAGATCATGCTTATTTACAAAAATGATCATTTAAACAAATTGTTATGCTTTTGCATGGGGTCGTTTCCAAATTTCAATAAAATAAGTTATATTTAGCTTAAAATTCATTCCAAAGTTTTTTTGACAGAGCATAGATGTCAAGTATATCTGCAGAATATATGCAGATCAATTCAACTGGATACGGGGAGCTACGAGGGAACAATTCATCATTCTAGAATGATAACTTTTCTAAAAAGTCACACTATAAACATAGATGTGTGCAAATGAAGAAATTTCAGTTAAACTTGTAACGTGCACCTGTACGATCTGATATGGTCTCATACCCAAAGTATCAACAAATCACAATCCTAATGGCATACAAATCTAATTAAAACGATTTTGTCACATTTCAGTCATTTCAAAGGAACAATTAAACTTAGGGGCCATCTCATAATTCCAATAATCACTATGTGTTTGGAACCCAGCATACAGGACAAATAGGGATAAATTAAGCTAAGGGAGCTTCTTGAAATTAGGAACTGAGTTCCCTGGTACGGATAGCATATGCCGGTTATTCAAATGGGATACACCATGCCCAGTTTGGTGTTCTGATCTGGATGGCTTAGAGTTCCAGTTAGGCCATTTCCCCCATGCTGCTGCATGATATGGCATAAGCCATCCTTTGTCTACCGAGTTCCAAACTGTATGGCATGGAGTTCCTAGGAGTTCCAACATGGCACACCATGCCACTCTGTTTGGAATGCCTTATGCCAGTTCCTAGTATGCTCCAATTTCAAGAAGCTCCCTAACACCATGCTAATAATTAAGAGATCATTTCTAAAAATCATTTTAGCAATGCAGTCCTACAAAAAAACAAAACTGCACATAATCTTACCAAATTATACCAATTAATTACGCTTTACACAACTTATATATAAATCGGCACATTTCTTTAGTTAAATAAGTCAGTTTGTGTTAAACAAACATAACCTACAATGAAATTAAGCTTAGAATTTCACGAGTCATTAACATAAAAAAACCAAAAACATGTCAACTAAATTTAAAATATTTACAAAGCTGATAAACCAACGATGATCAAATGTCCTTAGTGGTTTATTTCAGAGCCAGATACTGATAGCACACATAATAATGCTTAACACGAGGATATATTCATTCAACACCCATCGTAGGACCATGAAACAGAACAAACGTGATTCTTGGGAAAATTATGTTTCTAAGATCAATACACATACTCCTATAACAAAAGTTTGGAATATGATCCAAAGAATAAAAGGTAAAGCTCCAAGTCTAGTGTTCATCATCTCAACGATGGAAATCAGGTGTAGAGATTGCAAATAATGTAGGCGAAACAATTGCCAAACATTGCCAAATAATTATGTACCTAAATTTCAAAGTTTCCAGAAAAGAGAAGAGAAAAATGAAATTAAATTCCCCTCCGGTAACCATGAAGGCTATAACGCTATGTTTACAATTGAGGAACTTCATGCTTCTCTCTGGATAGCTAACGGTTTTGCTGTAGACCCTGATAATATCCATTATCAACTTTTGAAAAATCTACCCGAATCTTCTCCAGGAATTCTATTACGCATATTCAACAGACTTTGGTCAAGAGAAGAGTTTCCACCGTCAGGGCATAATACCATCGTTATACCAGTATCAAAGCCTGGCCGATTTTGGTCAAGAGAAGACTTTCCACCGTCATGGCATAATGCCATCGTTATGCCAGTATCAAAGCCTGGCCGTAACCATACAGACCCTGGTAATTATCGTCCGATTTCACTGACTAGCTGTGTTTGTAAAACAATGGAACGCATGATAAATGATCGCCTTGTTTGGTACCTAGAAACTGAAAAGAAACTTACTGATATTCAAGCTGGTTTCCGTAAAAATAGAAGTACCAACTTTTTAAATGATAGACAATTCCAAGTTCGATTGGGTACAACCATGTCTGATCATTTCGACAAAGATCAAGATGTCCCACAGGGCAGTATTTTGTCTACTACTCTGTTTAGTATCAAGATCAACAGCTTGGCGGAAGTTTTGAAAAATCAATTGATGGTTCACACTTTGTGGACGATTTCAACATTTCGTGCAGTGGAAAAGTATACGCAATATTGAGAGAACATTACAAATTTGTCTGAATTGAATTCAGAAATGGTGTTTAGAAAATGGCTTCAAATTCTCCAGAATTAAGGCAAATTGTATACACTTCTGCAGGAAATATTTCCAGCACAAAGATCCAGTACTAACATTAGATGGAACTGAGATCAAAGTGGTAAAAGAGGTCAAATTCTTAGGAATGTTGTTCTTAGGAAATTCCTTGAAAGCTAAGTGCACGAAAGCTCTTGATTTGCTGAAGGTAGTTGCCAACCATAAGTGAGGAGGAGATCAGCAAACACTTCTCCATTTATATCGATCACTTGTTCGTTCCAAACTTGAGTATGGCTTTATTATTTACAATGGTGGAAGCAAGTCAAACTTGGCCAAGCTAGATCCTATTCTCCATCAAGGATTAAGACTTTGCCTTGGAGCGTTCAGAACACCCCCTAAAGAAAGCTTGTATGTCGAAGCAGATGAATTTCCTTTAGAACTTCGAAGAATTAAACTATCATTGCAATATATCACAAAATTGCGATCAAATCACTCGAATCCTGCATATAACTGTGTTTTCAAACCTCAGTTCGCGGATCTATAATAATAATAATAATAATAAAAACTTTATTTATAGAGGGTAAAAGTTACAACCGAACACCTGGTAAGCAGTGCTTATCTAAGGGAGCGTTCCCATTTAACGTTCGTGTTTTCATGGTTTAAACCATTTCGTTTAAACCATGCCACGAACGATGGGTGTATCGTTGGTTCGCTTTTTCAAAAAAAACCATTGAAAAAACGAACGACGAAAAAACCATTGCGTTCGTTCGATGGTTTTCTATAGAGTTTCCAAGGCTGTGACTTGCTGCAGAAAAAACGATTAAAAGTAGTTCCGCCTGAGTGACGTCACACTAAGACACGCCCACACACTGCTCGAATGATGGTAGCTCAAACGTGTAGGCTGTTAAGCCGTCGATAACAGGCCTACCGGTATATAACCGGAACCGTATTAAACTGACCACGGTGTGTGTGCATTCTGACGAGAATTTATAAATATAATCTATCATGAACTATTCAGTGTTGGGTTTTTTCTTTTTCTTCTGCTTCTTTTTGCGTCCTTGTCCACGAAATAAGTCAATGTTTGCATTTACTACCCGTTGTGAAAAACTACGAGCGCCATCTGATAATATTATCGCAGAAGTATAGCTAGCGGTATCTCTACATTTGAATTATGAATTTAGATTGCGCTACTTGTACAATGAATTTATTAACACCACTGCCCATAATAATTATATCGGCCACGAATATGTCTGGCTTTAACTTTACTCTATTATTTTCTAATCCAGAATCGCACAAAGCCCCAATCGATTGCGTTTTCATGGTAAAGGATTAGAAAATAACTAAAAATACTCTTCATTGTAAAGTGATCTTATTCACCGGAAATCGCTCTGAACGCTTCCCTGGGGATCTAGACCCCAGGAGCTTCCGGGACCCAGGCGTCCCCTCGAAACTCCCCTGAAGTGCTATGATAGTAGTCCCCCCCCCTTGCCTCGTAAGGCCGTACCACTATTCAATTTGCTTTCGACGCCCAGCCAAGATTCACATCTCACATTTTTTCAGGAATAAGACACCAAAAATTTCTTGTAATGTTGAATGATTGATATTATTTTTTATTTAAATTCATTTAAAAACATACGCAGCGCTTTTGTGAAGAATGCCTAAATTTCCATGTCAACACAATTTAGTGTTATTCTTGAAATAAACATTTTCGTTTCAAAGTTATTAATCATTTGAAATGCCATCATGTCATGTATTTTGCGATACATACTAAATGATATAAGAGTTCAAATAAGCGTGGCTTGAATTTTCCGGCAAAATTTGTCTGTCTGGCCTATGCAAGTAATATATTTAACTCCATGGTTAAACTGATGTTGTATGACCTGCCCGCAGTCTGACTGAAGAGGAGACCATGGTGGGTGGGGGGGGGATGACGTGTACGAGATTTACTCCAATCTCGTGAGAGTGTCTAGAACACAAAAATCGAACGACTACTTATCAGGATTAGCAGGAAAGTACAATGCGACGATAAACGATCATGTGGTAGGATACTGTGATAGATACGACTTGTGCGACGAAAAACAATTAATTGAGCAGGTTAGAAATAGTATGTCCTTTTATTGCAATATACCC
The DNA here is from genome assembly GCA_036873755.1 of Hanleya hanleyi. Taxonomy (NCBI): domain Eukaryota; kingdom Metazoa; phylum Mollusca; class Polyplacophora; order Lepidopleurida; family Hanleyidae; genus Hanleya; species Hanleya hanleyi. Next base: position 20,667 of record JAVTVY010008133.1, on the reverse strand, counting down.
GTGTGTCTCTCTCCACGTGTTCCTTTCATCGTGCGTACAATTTCTACATTTTGTTTTGTTTTGAAAGTTTCTTGACGCCATTACGTGTCTGGCAGCAAAGCATTCTTGTGATGTTCGCGGCCACACTTCACAGCTGGACACAATACGGTGGTCTCCTCATTATCGTCTACAACTCAAATATGTTTATTTAACCTTAGATCAACAGAAATTTCGATTCTCGGTCTCCGTTACAGTCCATATATTGCCGTTGTTTTTATTTATTGAATAGCAATTCAGAAAATGATAGAATTTTAGTTACGACAATTCTCAACACTGGGGCGTTATTATCAAAATGGCTTCGGTATTATCATGGAGCCTACTATAGTAGGCTCCATGGTATTATATACGGTCCGGATTAGAGCTTACTACCCTTACCGAATTGAGCTATACCTATGATATACCAAATGTGTATCTAATGAATACTTTGAAGAGTTTGAAAATGACTTTGTGTACTTAAAGTGTACTTTTCCAGGACTTAGATTTTTTATTGATGTACCTTGAAAGTACCTAAATTGTATTTGATATTTTTCCCCTATAAAAATAATAATCAGAATGTACCTTTTATGTACCCCAAGCAAAAAAATTAATATCAATGTATACCCAATATGTACCCCTTAAAACATGGGAATATAAAAACAAAGAAACTGTACCTCAAACATACCTATGGAAAATCATTTCATTCAGAGTTTTAGTACCTAAATGGTACCTCATATAAAATAATAATCATCATGTACCTTTTATGTACCCAGAGTAAAATAATTAATGTCCAGGTATGCCCGATATGTACCCATTAAAACACGAGAATGTGAAAGCAAAGACACAGTACCTTCAACATACCTATATATATGAAAATCATTTCATTTAGAGTTTTTGTACCGGTACCTAAACTGTAGCTCAATCACCCAGCAGTCTGATTAAATTCATACATGTACTGTAGGCCTAGGCCTACATATATGCTCAAAAATTAAATATACCAAAAAGATAACCCCACCAACGAAAATTTAGTATTGAATATATGCCATTCTACATCCTTGAAGATTTACCACGAACACTTAATTCAGAACATTAAAGCTGGTTTCAAGAATCTAGTATTTTGTTTGTAAATTTATCATTCTGAATCTGTTATTGAATACTTGTCTTTGTGACCTATACGTACATTGTAAATATTATAAGCACATTTAACTGGTCTTGGCAGCACAATATTGTCTTGTCTTTCTCGTGAGTGAAAACAAATTCAGTGTTTTTTTTTTGTTTTTTGTTTTTGTTTTTTTTTAAACAAATAAAAATATGAAATCTAAATAACTCAACTTAGTAAAATTATTCCACTATCCTTCAAAAATATCGTTTTTGTTTTTCTATGAAATAATGTCCTTAAATTGGAATAAGTTATAGAAAATATTCAGTTTCTAAAACATAGTAACACGGATATTCCCACAGGAGTTGTCTTCCCTGCAGGTGGCGCTTTGCGTGTGTCTGTGTGTCTCGCTGTTGTTGTTGCAACTCGCGATGTGTTGGAACTTTCAATCAAGTCATGAGAAATTTGATATATGTTGATAGAAGAGGTCAAAAATGAATACTACTACTGTATTATGAACTATCAACGACGTAGATGATCTTTTTATAAATGTTCTGCTGTGCTGACGGAGAATTTTCGCTGGTAAGATAAAATGGGCCAATCGGCTGATTTCCCGCTTCTCTCCCGCGGAGATGTCTCGTGCTGCCAAGCCCGCCAATTTGACTTTCGCTGTTTCAGTGATTGACGGGTTTCGTGTTGTGTTTCTTCAAGGATTATCGGTGTCATAAATGGACACTTTTTTTATTACAATTGGAGTTGGACAAACATATGAGAAAACATCGACGACTGCCAGTGTGAATCATGTCAGATGTGCTTCCATAACAACTGGTAAGTTTAATTTGCGTCTGTGGTTTTGTCATGTTCTATCCCACTTGATCCAAGTTCGTTATCAACAACAACCAAGTTTAGTAAAATCCGTTTGCGTTTGGTCTCAATTGCAAAACATTCTCCAACATGTTCGTTTATGCAGAAGTCAAGCGACCCCCCCCTCCCCCCCCCCCCACACACACGCAATATTAGAGAAAAATTACCTGAATCCCAACAATAAACAGGACTGAAAACTTGTGGAAGCCCCACCCCCTGGGGCATAAACTTGTTGTGTGGATTCCCAGTAATATTCCCCAACAAAGCCGGACTCTTGCCCGAGGGGGGGGGGGAGAGAATGGTTTGACTACTGCATTAGTTCCTGAACATTAATTTCCACAACATATTCTTACAAAGATACTGTGCATTTTAATGTGTGAAAATTTAGGTCTGAAATATGGACAAAAATGTCATCAGAATATTAATTTTATTCATTTGCATTTTATTTTCAGGTAGGCCTATATCGGTGTACATCCTGGAACTGATACTGGGTGAATTTTGGGAGAACATCATGAACTTCGGAGTGTCTGGAGTTGTGACATGAGACATTGATCCATATTTCTCAAAGATAGAGCACTGTCCTGAAAGTTTGCCGAAAAGGAAAAAGTACATTCATATGACATGGACAAAATAATTATATTATTGAAAGGATAAAGATTTTTATATAATCACGACAGTTCTGGTTCAGACTGAAGTGTGCTATATTCATAATTAAAAGGAAAAGATTTCTTCCCAGATCATGAGATGAACTTCAAGCTGTTCCAACCTTCATAAAATACAAAATTGTGAATAATATTTTTTTTTAAATAAACCTTAATTATTTATTTCTTGTTATGCTGTCTGGATATGCACTGTCTAGTATAATACTATTTATAATTGAAATGAAATTTGATGTGCTTTGGTGCTAATTACAAAGGAATTGTTGTTTTTTTAAATCACTGGCTGTCATGAGACATGTTGTATTGACTTTAACTAAAAACTAAACATACAATCAAAATTTCCTTGCAATGATCTCTCAATTCCTTATGTCTTCTTGTCATTTAGCTAGATTCTGCATGGCTGGGATTCAATTCCTGCAGACTTGCACCTTCACAAGACCCTCGGCTGGCCATGACAGTTTTTTTCTACTGGTAAGATTCTTCAAAATTGTATTTAGCAAAGTGGAATTTCCTTGTAACAATCTTGCAAATTATGAGCAGTAAATTGCATAATATATTTATGCGATGTTGACAAGCACTATGCCTTTGACTGTGACACTGCCTCAATTTAGTTTTATCTGCACTTTTCAATATTCGAAAGAAGTTTTTCATATATTGGACTTAGAACACAGAATCACTGCAACAATGTGTCCTAAAAGAAATACCAAACCGAGGAAATAGTACAAGAGACCGGACAATAAAAATTGAATCACTTTTAACACTTAAACACTAAACGCAACTTCTTGGATCAATTGAAAATTGTTGTTGACATTCATTTTGCTATAATGCTATTATTTTCATCAAATGATAACATTTCATCCATCATCAATGTAGTCACCTGTGCTATACCATTTCTTGTAGATGGAGCTTGTGAAGGTAACAAGTGGAATTTCCCAGCCATCACCAAAACAGAGCAGTGTGCTCATGAGTCATGTGCTTCTATTACACTATTAGTCAATCATACCAAGTAAGACCATTACAAATCAGTTCATAGCTCGATATGATCATCCTTAGTTCCATGTGTAAATCCATTCCTTACTTACCAAAGAAAAAAGTGCCCAAAGTATACCCGAAGTGTACCCAGTGTGTATCTAATGTTTGGCTTAAATGTACCCAGTGACCCTTGAGTGTACCTTTAATACGGTTACTATCATAACCCATGTTTAATAATGTATACCTAAAGTGTACCTTACCTATATCTAATGTGAACTTATTGTCTATCTCCCCTATACCTTGTGGGAACCTAAATTATATCTAATGTAAACCATTTGGAATCCCCCAGTTATACCTTATGAGAACCTGATATGTATCAAATATGAACTTTATTTATATTAGAGCTGTACTGAAAGTGAACCTCAACGTCCGTTATTTTCAAACCTTTTTCAACCCTTTTTCAACTGTACACTACCCAAATTGTACCTTGGGGTATGAGAACTGTCTAGTCTACCCAAACTGTACCTTCCAATTATACCTCAAAAAGTACCCAAATTGTACTCTACTTAATTAAACAACTGGATACTCTTTTACCCTACCCAAAGTGAACCTAAAAAAAACTCGGGGAAATTGTACTCGAACTGTACTCCAACTGTATCTTTTTACAACTACTCAAAGTGTACCTAATGATACCTTCAATGTACCTTTTGAGAACTATACCAAAACTGTACCTACTGAAATGGTATAAAAATTATTCATGCAGCATTGACCTACCCAAACTATACTCAGTGTGTACTCTATCAAAAATGTACCTGTGTGTATTGACAAACAATAGTTTGTTACCCGATACCCATGGGATACCCGTACCTTTTAGGAACCTCAAACATGCCAAAACTGTACTTTTCATTTTTTTTTTGTTAAAGTCGACGTTCCAAATTAGCGGTACCAGAAGTAGCATCATTTTGTACCTTTGGCATACCATAGGAATACCTAAAGTGAACTGGAGTTACGCTCTAAAAGTGTACCTTTTTTGTACTTTATTTCGGTAAGGGTACGGTTGAAGAACTTTTGGATATTATATCCCACAGCTTGCTATCAGATGATAAGTGTCACAAAGAATATATTAATTTACAGATAGATAGATTTATTGCTCAGTTTTGTCCATAGGACTAAAATGCATATACATTAAGACATACATTAAAACAAATATAACATGAGTACATTAAGACAGAACAATTAAGACACTAAAACAATAGGACATTAAAAGAAACATCATACAAGAAACATAAACACAATGTGAAAACATCACAGACAATATCAAACAAAGACAACAAAATACATCATTGATGATTTAGCGTTGTCGTGGGTGCCTTGGGTTATACTTGTGATGTCAGGTTAGGATATACATGGGTTAAGACTGCTGTGCATTAAAACATATATATAAATATTACATGTATTGATTTAAATCTGTTGATATTTTTGTAATTATAAGCTGCTATTTCTATGTTAAAACAACACGTCTATGATTATCTATTGATACTATCTGTAGATATTCCATTATAATTGAACATTACATACAATTAATCCTTGCAAGAAATTTCTTATTTTAATTTACTTCGGATTCGGAAGTTATTTTTGGAAAATTGGTTCCGGTAACTGTGTATGCTTAGTTCCAACCGACCTTCTGGGGCCTTATAATTCACGCGCCATTCTGAACGTATTTACTTCAAGAATTCAAATAAGACCGCTGTTACATGCCACACATAAAATATATCACATTTGGTTAAAGTTACGGTAGCATTAAACAAACTTGACCCAAATCTGCACCCTTAAATATAGTTAAAAGTATTAATCACAATGAACACACATCAATAAAGATTCGGACATTTGAAAGCTAACACAATGCTGCTTTTAATTATTTATCATATGTCAAAAAAAATCATTGTTCTTGCTAAAACTTATATTTACAAATTGTTAATCGAGAAAGAAATAAATTTTAAAAATGAAAAAAATGAAGATTTCTTTTTGGGATGGGGCGTTGAAGGAATTACGGAGCTTATGAATTACCATGGAAAGATTGATATTCAATAAATGATATCGCGGTGCTTGTGGAATTCGGGGCTGGCGTTTGTTTACTACACGTACATATAGCCATCAATATAATAGACTAGATATAATACAAATTCAGATAACAATGAATGCGGTCGAGGATTGGCAAGGAGATAGCCTTCAGAACGAACCGAATAAGCATGCAGAGTTTGAGGCGAGGGTGTCTACTCAAGTCGGGGGAAAAACGTGCATTAATTACTTCTGTCGTCTAATTATGTAGCTGAACTTCAACATCTAGTTACACGTAAAATTAATTTACTGCCTATCCAAACGTCAGAGAATTCTGCGTTGAATTAACGGATTCTTTTCTCCGTGCCCACGGAGATTGTGTTATCAGGCTGGATAATGCGAACATCACGTGATTGTATTATTGCGCCATCGTTTTCCAGCGAACGATCGAACGATGGCAAACAAAGAAGGAAAAAAACGCAATGGTTTTCTGTAAAACGAACGACTTCGTTCACTGGCGAACAAACCAATGCGTTGAATGGTTTTTTCAATGGTTTTCCACGAAAATCAAAACGATGGGTGTAGAACGACTTCGTTTTTTTCGGTAATTTAAACGAACGAAGCAAAAACCATAATTGGGAACGCTCCCTAACCCAGGGCCCTCTTGGGTTAGTAAAAGTTAGTACATGTACATGTATATCATTAACTAAAACATACACAATAAGATGTCATTTCCCGTAATACATTAAAAGTATTTCACCAAATATATGTGAATTAATTTAAATATTCACAATACAACGAGTAGGTACATGCATAGGTTTTGAAATAGTTTCTTTTAAAAGTTGTTAATGACGGTGATTCTCTGGTTTTCCTGTTTAAAATATTAAAAAGGGTGGCCCCTCTGCACCTGAATGTTGTTTGAGCTAATTGTAATTTTACTCTGGGGACATTTAAAAGATTTTGTTCAGTAGAGCGTGTATGGCGACCAGATATTGCATTTCTATAGGTAAAAATATCACTAATGTATTTTGGCGTTAAATTGTTGACAGCCTTGTAAACATACGTTACAGTTCTATAGTCCATCTTCTGTGGTACAGGCATAATCTTACATTGCTTAAATAATGGCTCGGATGGAGCAAATTTTGAGGAATCTGTTATTACTCGAATTGCTAACTTTTGAAGTTTGCAGAGTCTGGATATATGACTACAGTTTCCCCACACTATGCTACAGTAATCTATGTACGGTTGAATAAAAGAATTATATAAAGTTAGTCTTGTATGAAAAGGTAAAAATTTCTTGATTCTGCGAAGTAAAGCGGTGTTTCTGTTTAGCTGACCAGCGACCTTGTTTATTTGATCCTTCCAGGTCAAATGTTGGTCAATCATAACACCAAGCAGTTTTGCACAATTCACATTCGTCAGATGTTCCCCATCAACATTAATGTCAAGAGTGGTTGTGGGCAGATTGCGTAGTTTTTGTGCTGTAGTTATCAGCATTGAATGAGTTTTGTCTGTATTCAATAGCATATGATTGTCATCACACCAGCTTTTTACCGTTTGCATATCACTGCTGAGTTTTATCTCCAATGCTTGGATGTCCTTTGCTGCAGAATGCAGCGTTGAATTGTCGGCGTACATGTCTATCTCAGACCTAACAGTGAGGGGCAGATCATTCATATATACAATAAATAGGAGGAGCCCGAGTATGCTCCCTTGGGGGACACCATGAGTTATCGATCTTGAAGATGACGGTTTCCCCTTTATGGTAACACACTGTTGGCGATGAGATAGATACGATTTGAACCACGCAATGGCATTTTCGTTACAATGATACATTTTTAACTTTTCTATTAGAACGTTATGACTAACTAGGTCAAATGCCTTGCGCATGTCCAGTAGGACGACGCCGTTTAGAAGTCCCATGTCCATGTTATTTATCCATATATCTACTAGTCTCATCAGAGATGATTCAGTAGAGTACATAGAACGGAATCCAGATTGAGCTTTGTAAATAAGATCATTATCTGAAAGGAATTGATAAAAACTATTATGCACATGGCGCTCAATTACTTTGCTTAAAATACACAGAATGGAAATGGGCCGGTAGTTGTTCGTGTCAGATTTGTCTCCAGACTTGTGGACTGGTGTAACACGAGCTCTTTTCCAATCGGACGGAAACATACCGGATTTTATACTAGAGTTCATAATTTTGGTGAGAGGACTCGCTATAACTGGCGCAGCAACTCTTGTCACTCTAGCACTGATTTGATCCAAGCCACTGGCTTTAGATGGATCAAGGGAGATAAGCTGGTCTAGAACAAATTCTGAGGTTAGAGGCGGAATGTTGAACTCAGTTTTGGGATCCAACTTATCGTTCACAAACTGTACCAGCATTTCGTTAGAATATTCGCCCTCATCAGCACTATTCACCAAGTCTTCCACAACATCCACAAAGAAGTTGTTAAATAAGTTTGCAATTTCTTCAGGATCTGTTGTCGTTTTATCATTTTCAGTACAAATATTCAAGGGCACAGTTTTAGGTTCCTTCGGAGCTAGGTCCCGGAGATACTTCCACAAATTTTTACTGTCACCTTTGTCATGTTTGTTAGTTTCGATTGATTGTTGGTAATAGTCAATCTTTGCCTGACGAATTTTGGTATTACATTTATTTCGCATTTGTTTGTAATTCGCTTCGTCTCCAGTAGCTTTAAGACGATCACGTTCTGCCATGGCCTTAAGAATATCATCATTCAGCCAATCAGGTTGTTTTTGTCGCCGCACCCGCTTCTCCTTAAGAGGGCATGTTTGTCAACAATATCCAAAAATAATTTGTTAAAAACATCGAGTTGGTCATCGGGTTCGTCAAACATGTCAATAATAGTCCATGGAACAAACTTCAAATCGTTTATAAATGCTTCTTCATTAAAATGTTTGTATTGTCTGTATTTAATACTAGTGTGGGAGTGTTTTTGTCCAAAAGAGTCACGAAATACAGCACATACAGGGTAATGGTCACTTAGACCATTTATGACGACTCTAGTGTCTGACCGACTCCGGATTAGTGGTATATATATGATCGATCAAAGTCGAAGAGTCCTTTGTTACTCTAGTCGGTTCTGTTACTATCTGGGAAAGTTGAAAATCCTCAGTCATTTCATAAAATTTCCTGTTCTTCTCCTCATCCTTAAGAAGGTCAACGTTAAAGTCCCCCATAATCGTTAATCGTTTGTCTTCCGCATATGCATTCGATAACTGGTTTTCAAAACGTTGAACCCATTCGTTAACTGAATAATCAGGGGGTCGATATGCAACGCACACGAGTTGTGAAGGTCCATTTGGCGGTGTAATTTCAATCCAGATGGACTCTATGTTCGATGTTTCCAAATCATCTCGTCGACTATATTTAATTTTGTCAACAATATATATTAGAACACCACCCGCGCTATCTTTTTCCAAATCTTTATCCTCGCAGTCGCTACGCTCCACCTCATAACCGGCGATGGATATCGCGGCTTTGGTATATGTGGAATTCAGCCAAGATTCGATTATGCCGAGAACATGCGTTTCTTTTCCAGGTGGATTTAATATCAATTTAATTTCTTCAAGCTTGAAGTTGTCATTACTTGGGCATATGCTCCTAACATTCCAACAGGTTAATTTTAGCCCGCTCAGCATGTCCCCTGCTAACTTGAGAATTTCATCATTTCCAAGGTATACATGAGTACCTTTATTACCAATCAGATAATTTCCAGCATCAATAGTGGTCATAAGTTTATAACTCACATTTCCAGGTATGTTGTAAGAGACTGTATTGGTCATACATTTGACGAGCGTGTAGTTCAATCTCCCGGTCAACTGGCTATGCACTGGTCCGTTATACATGTATAGTCCAGACTGAGTCCCGTTAAAATGTCCGTGCGTTGTATCGCCGAACATGTTCATGTATTGTACCGGCTGGACTGAACATTCCGATCTGCAGTGGTCAGCATTCTCACCTGGTCGAACGGCTTGAGTCACAAATAGCACTGTCCAGGCTATAATATACAGCAGTCCTATATCACAGATAGAAATGTCGTTTGTCCTTTTCCTGTGCCTTGGCCTACCAGTGTATGACCAAGTATTAAAACATCCAATACTCGCCCTATATTGGACGATATTCGTCATAACTTGTTCTGATTTTGATTGAGTCGTGAACATTTCTTCTCCATTTGAAGAAACCCTCCATTAATCCACCTCTTGGAATTCGTATGAAACCACGCATTATAGCAGCTGGTATTAAACTTAGTCAAATTTTACCTAACAAGTTCTTACCAATTCCACCATGACAGTTAGCTCAACCAGAAGTAGATATTTCTCTAACGAAATATAAAACGCCAGCTCTTGTATACACAAGAATTTGGTCTACTGAGAGAGAAATACAGATCGCATAAGGCTATTTCTACAGACGGTTCTAAAGATGGTCAGAGAGTGGCACGTGCCAAAACTAAAACCTGTCGACTACCAGGTGAAAGTTCGATATTCACTGCAGAGGCAAAAGCCATATTGTTGGCTTTAGAAGGTATCGGGTCCAGTAAAAGAAAAACATATATCATATTCTCAGATTCACTGTCATGCCTCCAAGCGATCAAAAGTGGAACTTCGACTCACCCCACTATCTTGAGTATTCTACAACTACATGACTGTAGATTTGATCAACAGATTGATATTGGTTTTGTTGGTTGCCTAGTCACGTTGGCATCATAGGTAATACTGAGGCTGATAGGGTGGCTATGGCAGCCCTAGATGACGAGGTTGATCCTGTTGGAATCCCATATAGCGGGGTTACAGCTCCGCGGCCCCTGTCAGTGGTTTTGCTGAGATGTCCGACATGGCTGAAAATTTCAGGCATAGCTCTCCATACCCCGTCACACTATTATAAGTCAATTTACTTAAAACTATCCAGGCGCGTTCACTACAAATTAAAGTACTTTTTATTTCATTATATGAGAAAAATGATGAATTTATCCGATATTTGGATACGGCCCCTCAGCAATGCCATCGTTTATTCGCCAATGATTTGTTTTGTATTATATAGGATGTCTGGTTACTGTCGATCACATGTATGATAAAATATAGCATATTGATTAACAAATGACAAAGTTATGGAAATTTTAGTACGCCTACCTCATTCTTTTAATTCACTAAGTTTTTTTCCAGAGCCACCTCTTCAAACCCCGAAATCTCAGCTCTGACCGTGATACAAAATGGCAAACATGGTTTTCCTGGTACTAGAAAGGTATATCTCTCAACAAAATATGCCAAACCTTTACTCACAGGGGGGTGCAGGAAAAAATCCATTTTAAGCCTCTATTGAGAATTGGCTACTAGACTAAAAATACAATCCTCTTTCACTCTGCTAAAATGATCTCGATAAAAAGTATCTCTTACAATCTTAAAATTTATGCAGTCTATGAGAATATGTTCCACCGTGAGATCTTCGTGGCATGGAATACACCTTGGGACCAGATCCTGTTTTAGTAAATATTCGTGAGTTAATCGTGTATGGCCGATCCTACATCGTCTAATCATGGCCTGATGGAAACGTTTCTGACTGTCCAGATCAGTATAACCAACAGTTTGTTTTTGGAACTCGTGAAGTTTGTTATTATCCATAGTATAAAATTACTCGAGCCAGTATTATACCAATGGAGAAAGTGGTAAATGATTACTTCACATAATATAGCTCGCTTCTTATCTTGAAAGACTTCACTACAAACAATGCTGTTTGTTTCACTGTTCAATAACAGTATGATAGTCTTCCATGTAAGTTTTCGAGTTGTCCATCAAATAGTACCGTACCGTACCTGTCTCGAGGTCATGGGTTGACTTTGAAAAATTCTAACTGCACATGCCTGGTGCACAGGCAGATCTGGGGTGGATGTCTTGGGAGTCTTAAGTGGACCATCGTTTGACCCAAATGGGTTGTGCGGGGTGTCATTGAAGCACTCGTGGGAGAGTCCGATTGGAATGGCCTATAGTGGAAATGTCGTCAATCTGCACATGCGCAGCCGTGGTGTAGTATAGAAAAGGCATTTGTGGTGGCAGTTTTGGGATAGAGATGAATCATCTCTGGACCGAATTGATCGAGTGGGGTGTCATATTGAAACATTTGTAAAGGAGCGTACGGCTGGACTGGTGTATAGTGGAAATACCGTCCATCTGTCCATGCGCAACCGTTATATAGAAAAGAGAATTGTAGTGGACGTTTTCGGGTAGAGATTAACCATCCTTGGTCCGAATGGATCGTGTGGGATGTCATATGGAAACACTTATAGGGGAAAAATCCGACAGGACTGGTGTATATTGGAGCCATGAAGTAGTAAAGAAATGGCATTTGAGTGGACGTTTTGAGGTAGAGATCGACTATTCGTGGTCCGATTGGTCGTGTGAGAAATTGTAATTTGACCCAGGTGGTATAGGCTGTCAGTGGGGTGAACAATTATCCATCCAGTGGCCTAGGATGGGGTCAAATGTAGCCATTCAGTGTCCTAGAAAACAAACCAATGCAAGAGGTCTACATTGAATTAGAGGTAGTTAAATTGTCACACTTACCAAATACATCGAATTATGTATGTTGAGAGCAGTAATTCAAGCTTAAATTTGGTACTAGCAAGGTTCATGATCAATGAGAGTTTCAAAGGCGGAGGGCCGGATGAAAAAACACAAGGCAAATAGCGGAGCAGTTTCCCTAGAAGATAAAGATGAGGAGGACGAGGAGAATGTCAACCAGGACTGTTTGGCGACATACACTTTCCTCAGAAGTGATCGAAATAGACAACTCAATGTGTTTCGATACTATTACGGGGATGCATAACCTGGCAGGAATGAGGGTGGGAGACCACGCAATCTCCACTCCCTTAGTACCCGTACTACTCGATATCTATCTGGTAGTACGCTGGTTCATGCCATTATTGGGTCCAAATATCGAAAACACTCTGAAAAAAGGTCAATTACAACACATATAAAGGAAGTGGGAAGAGGTGCCGACATACTGACTGCGTCATATGACTTCACAGAATAGTCTTCTGGTAAACCTATTCTAAAGCACATACCAAGAATCTAACGATTCGTGATATGTGTTGTATCCCATGTACGCTTTTATTGTACCTGTTCATGTGGCAACATGGATGATATGACCACACGGCCCCTAGCACCGGCATAAGCGGTATTAGATACAAATCTAGAGAGCTATGATGGAAATGCTCTGACAACTCTTATACTGGTAATTGGTGAGCTGTTTCGCTGTGACAACTCGTACATGGAGATTGGTGAGCTGTATCGTCAGATGTAAATGACGGCAATTAACACAAAAGACTAGTCTGTAAGGCCCGATGTCGACCCAGCATCAACTTCCCACAAATGCCAACATATATCAAAGACCAAAAGGTCTGTACAGGGGGCGGGCATCGGGGACGAAAGGTCCACCAGCAGAATCTCGCCGTATACAGGTAAAAATTACAACACATATAAAGGAAGTGGGAAGAGGTGCCGACATACTGACTGCGTCATATGACTTCACAGAATAGTCTTCTGGTAAACCTATTCTAAAGCACATACCAAGAATCTAACGATTCGTGATATGTGTTGTATCTCAGGTACGCTTTTATTGCACCTGTTCAAGTGGCAACATGGATGATATGACCACACGGCCCCTAGCACCGGCATAAGCGGTATTAGATACAAATCTAGAGAGCTATGATGGAAATGTTCTGACAACTCTTATACTGGTAATTGGTGAGCTGTTTCGCTGTGACAACTCGTACATGGAGATTGGTGAGCTGTATCGTCAGATGTAAATGACGGCAATTAACACAAAAGACTAGTCTGTAAGGCCCGATGTCGACCCAGCATCAACTTCCCACAAATGCCAACATATATCAAAGACCAAAAGGTCTGTACAGGGGGCGGGCCTCGGGGACGAAACGTCCACCAGCGGAATCTCGCCATATACAGGTAAAAATTACAACACATATAAAGGAAGTGGGAAGAGGTGCCGACATACTGACTGCGTCATATGACTTCACAGAATAGTCTTCTGGTAAACCTATTCTAAAGCACATACCAAGAATCTAACGATTCGTGATATGTGTTGTATCTCAGGTACGCTTTTATTGTACCTGTTCATGTGGCAACTTGGATGATATGACCACACGGCCCCTAGCACCGGCATAAGCGGTATTAGATACAAATCTAGAGAGCTATGATGGAAATGCTCTGACAACTCGTATACTGGTAATTGGTGAGCTGTTTCGCTGTGACAACTCGTACATTGGAGATTGGTGAGCTGTATCGTCAGATGTAAATGACGGCAATTAACACAAAAGACTAGTCTGTAAGGCCCGATGTCGACCCAGCATCAACTTCCCACAAATGCCAACATATATCAAAGACCAAAAGGTCTGTACAGGGGGCGGGCCTCGGGGACGAAACGTCCACCAGCAGAATCTCGCCGTATACAGGTAAAAATTACAACACATATAAAGGAAGTGGGAAGAGGTGCCGACATACTGACTGCGTCATATGACTTCACAGAATAGTCTTCTGGTAAATCTATTCTAAAGCACATACCAAGAATCTAACGATTCGTGATATGTGTTGTATCTCAGGCACGCTTCTATTGTACCTGTTCATGTGGCAACATGGATGATATGACCACACGGCCCCTAGCACCGGCATAAGCGATATTAGATACAAATCTAGAGAGCTATGATGGAAATGCTCTGACAACTCTTATACTGGTAATTGGTGAGCTGTTTCGCTGTGACAACTCGTACATGGAGATTGGTGAGCTGTATCGTCAGATGTAAATGACGGCAATTAACACAAAAGACTAGTCTGTAAGGCCCGATATCGACCCAGCATCAACTTCCCACAAATGCCAACATATATCAAAGACCAAAAGGTCTGTACAGGGGGCGGGCCTCGGGGACGAAACGTCCACCAGCAGAATCTCGCCATATACAGGTAAAAATTACAACACATATAAAGGAAGTGGGAAGAGGTGCCGACATACTGACTGCGTCATATGACTTCACAGAATAGTATTCTGGTAAACCTATTCTAAAGCACATACCAAGAATCTAACGATTCGTGATATGTGTTGTATCTCAGGTACGCTTTTATTGTACCTGTTCATCTGGCAACATGGATGATATGACCACACGGCCCCTAGCACCGGCATAAGCGGTATTAGATACAAATCTAGAGAGCTATGATAGAAATGCTCTGACAACTCTTATACTGGTAATTGGTGAGCTGTTTCGCTGTGACAACTCGTACATGGAGATTGGTGAGGGCCAACCATTTTTGCTCGAAAGAGAACTTCTCATTAAGCACAATTTTCTCCTTTTTATGGTAGCTTATAAGGATGTAGGCTGGCGCCTGCTCTCCAGTGCGCATCCAAGCTAATCTGCGCGCTCTCCACAACATATGACGTTACGGTCACGTGACCTTTACTATTACAGTGATGCGTGGACTATTTAATGTGGATTGACTATACACTGTATACACACGAAGTGCAAGGTCATATAACCCATACCACGCGTGTGCGCGCATAAAAAAAAGCCCGGTCTCTACTACTCCATGAGTGCGCATGCTCGAATCTTCAGTAATCCAACCCAGTCTTGTTGTACGGAAGAGCGTCAGAAAGACACCTCACTCGACACATTTGAATCTTGTATTTTCCACAGATCCCCTGTACATGCGAGCAAGTTCTTTCTCTGTTATCCCCCAGTGCATATGCGCGTATCACTGGGCCTACAGCTTGTTGAACCTGTACACAACGTGATCACATTCAACGCCAGATGGGCTAATCTATCGAGTTTGTATGGGTGCAGTCCACAATTGCCACGGTTTCGTACAAAGTGGCCCATCCCTAATTTAATGATAAGGAAGGTCGCCCGTTTTTGACAGCATGATAATTATTCTTCCCTTTTAACTCACTGATATATATAGTACCATCCTGTTGGACGTAACCATTCCTTCAAACGGGCATATAACAAATGTTGGTTCATCGCGTCTACCTGCCAATAGAGTTAATCATGCACAGAATTGTATATTTGGCAGGCCAAAATCTGCACTTTATCGGGGCACGAAAATGACGATTCCTTTCACAAAACAAACGGTCGACCCCGTTTTTTTCACTGTAAAATGGCCGTTGGACGGAGAAAAGTTCACATCTCTAACAACAAAATCGTTTCGTTTCCTCTGGATGGTGGGTCAAGTTTGACACATTTTCGTACATTTTATGGAGTTTTCCAAAAAAGTTGAACATTTAAGGAGGAGTGCGCCTCGTTTCCGTTCAATTTCTATATCTTATGTGTCCCCTGAAATAATGGCACGAGTATGCTCATTCAGAAAATAATGCTTTTACAGAGGTTTTATTGAAGATTTTACATCAATTCGTTGCCGAAAAGCAGAACCCATGCCTATTTTCCGCCGCCCAGGATTCAGGTGTGAAGTGCATGCGTATGTAGGCGCATAATGAGACCAGTGACAGAGGATGGGAGTGAGTGAAGAAAGAAGTCTGTGAGTGCGAGTGGGAATGTGAGGGAGTGAGTGTGAGTGAGTGAATTAATGAGTCAGTAGGAGAGAAAGTGAAGGATTGAGCACGTGAGTTAGTGATGGTGGGAACGATAGAGGGAGGAAAGGTGGAAATGAGCAAGTGAGCAGTTGCTGGAGTGTGTCATGAAGTGAACGAGAGAGAGTAAGGGAGAGAGGAATGGAGATAATGAATGAGGAGTGAGTGGGAAAAAGTGAGTGGAGAAGTGGGTTGGTGAATGAGGAAATGAGTGGATGAGGATAGAAGTGATAGCGTGATAGAGGAAGTAGGAGCCAGGGAAGCAATGAGTAAGTGTGAGGATGTGAGTAGAGGAGTGAGCGAAGAGAGGAAGTGAGTGAGAATAGAGTCAAGTGAGTGAGCAAGGTAGTAAGTGATTGAGTGAGGGAGCGAGTGCGTTTATGAGGAAGTGAGAAAGCGAGTTAGTGAGTGTTGTAGTGGTTGAACGAATGAACACGCGAGTGAGGGAGTGGGACTGGGTGATTCAACGAGGAATTGAAACGAGAGAGGAAGAGATTGAGTGATTCCGTGACGGAGCGAATGAGTGATGAAGTGAGCGTGGAGACTCACCAACTTCTTTAATCACGCACTCCTTCGCTAACTTCCACAAGCACTCACTCACTTAACCACTCACTTCTGTACTTACTCCCTCATCATTGCTTCCATTCGCTGGGTCACTCCCTCAATTCCTCACCCACTCACTCAACCACTCACTTCGTCGCTCACTTTCGTACTTACTCCCGTATCATCACTTCCCAACCTCAACTGCTGTGTCACTCTCTCAATTCCTAAATCGCTTAACCACTCACTGTGTGTCACTCTCTCCCTCACTACCTCACTCACTCACTTACTCCCACAAGCATTCACCTCATCGCTCAATCACCAACATTGTATTATTAACGGTATGTGTATTTTCGTTTGCAGAAATGAGCCATTTAAATTTCCATCCCTATTCCCCAAGACAACAATCAGTTTCCTGAGCTTCAGTGGCGTGAAGAAGAAATTAAGTGAGATAATACAAGAGGCAGGTAGAATTTCCGTGGAAAGAGGCGGTGCCAACCAAAATCGCTGATTGGTTTCAACTGTTCAGGGGGGCAAGAATACGAAGGTCGAGTTCTTATTCCTGTCATCACTTCCCGCAGTCTCAGCCATATGTGGCCCCGGAAAGACAGTGAAAGTCAGGGATGAATACGAGGAGAAGGTTAATATATTCTTAATAATACTGGCAGAACCAGGAAGTAACAAATCTCAAACATTTTTGCAGACGGTTGTGAAACCCATAAAAACCTAAGTCACCCCTTTGCTAGACAAGTCCAAGTAGATGAATTCTCCAGAAAGGTTCAATGAGCCAGCTGACCAAACATAGCCAAGCAAGCCCTCTTAATTATCGATATTTGTATTCCCGTTTTAATGAACATGTCCGAAATTTTAAGCTGGCTCAAACCCCAATTCAGTCGCATGCGGCAAGAAGACAGGGATTTGTCTACAAAAGGTCGGTTTAACCATGCCTTTAACTCAGGTGTTATTTTAGGCCAAGACTTTAACTTATCGTCCCGATTTGCTGAGAAATTATTCTTAGAATTCAATCTGGGCATATTCCCCTTAATTCTTACCTTGCTCGTTTAAATTTACATGAAACTGGTTTATGTGACGACTGTTTGGTGGTCGATTCAATAGATCATTTTTTATTTCATTGTCACAGACATGTGAATCAACGTCATTTATTTTATGCTGATCTTATTCGTGCAGGTGTTTTTAATCCAGCCAACGAGAAAATTGTTAAGCCTTCTAGATATCACGGTAAGGTGTTCCAGTCTGTTGCGGATTTTATCAT
This sequence comes from Hanleya hanleyi, assembly GCA_036873755.1. NCBI lineage: Eukaryota > Metazoa > Mollusca > Polyplacophora > Lepidopleurida > Hanleyidae > Hanleya > Hanleya hanleyi. The sequence continues at coordinate 2,569 of JAVTVY010008133.1, read as the reverse complement.
CCGATGTAAGCGTTTTTGATTTATACTAACAATGTATTGCAGCTTTTAACTTATTCCTTACCTATTTTATATTTGGTTTAGCTGTGATTTTGCGGTGATGTTTGTGCAGCACTACTATTTTTTGCATGGCCTATACTTATACGTATTCTTTTTTGCTTGTATGCCTTTTCTCCTCTGCTTCCAACCTGCCTTTGCATATGTTCATTATCTGATACATATTGCTGGGTTTTTTTCATTTATACAAATTTGCATGACCTTTTTTATTGATTGCTTTTTATATATTTCACTTTTCCCCTGCATGTATATAACCTGCCAAACATTCAATATCGCCAGCCTTTCTCCGAGCAATAACACTTCAAATCTGTCTATACCTTCTGCATGTTCATCATTTCGTTGAGATAATATTTTTCCCCCCAATATTCGTACAGATTACTTTTCATTGCAATGAAGCAATCTCAATCACATGTCGTGAATCATTCCATCGAATGGGGCGCCAATAAACTAAATTCTGTCTGTCTGGCTACTTGTATATTCCTGACGATGGTATAACCTGTACCGAAATATAGAATATCACAATGACTTCACTTTTCGGAGTTACTTTCATACTAGTTTATCTGGATGAAGACCTATCTTGAGAGTAGTTTCAATAATTACATGAGAAATATAAAAAAGTTCTCTTTCACTTTATCATTAAAACATCGTGCATGATCAACAGAGTTATATATGTTTAACCCTACCTGGCCTGGGGGGGTAGCGGAAAGTGCGCCCCCTAGTGAACTTTTCTCTGCTGCTCCGAAACGACAAAACCGACGAGGCTGAAACTTGGTGGCTTTTAAGCTTATCTTATTGGCGTCATTTTGAGCCTATTTTCCTATACCCCCGGGCAGAGGATCATGGGTAAATTCAAAATGGCGGCCATGTGGTATCCTCGAAAATCGTGTTTTTCAATCTTTTCGCTCCATTTCTTCACATTTTCCTTGCCTAAAAGGACTTGAAAGTATTTTATTTATGCAAAACTAATTATTCTATATTGAATTTGATTTTTTCGAGAGAAAAATCGGAAAAATGAAAATTTCGAAAAAATCGACCCCAAAAAGGCCAAAAAAATGGCTTCCGAGAAGATGACGTCGCTGTGACGTCATCATGGCGGCCATCTTGGAATTGTTTTACATTTCCCGGTGGAGCTTGAAACAAACATACTGTGTGGTAAGTTTCAGCGCTCTAGACTTAGTGGTAGAGAAATTATATAGGGGGGCACTTTCTCCCCCCCCCCAGGCTGCGATACACCCCAAATCGCCCAGGCCAGATAGGGTTAAAAAACAGAATGGAATGAAATCCAAGGAATATTTTAACAAAGGCATTTTAATTGAAAAGTATAGAAGAGTCACTTCCTTTTAAAACGCCGAGAAGAATATCTGATTTTCCAATAATAGAAATGAGTGTCAGGTTGTTTGTCAGATTCTCAAATAACATAATCCAAACTAGACATTGTTGGTACAATGGCGCGGTCTTTCCCTTCTTAATGCAAATGAGTAAACACATTGTCGCGGGCCGCTTTGGTCGCGACCATTGTTTTGGTCGCTTTACACGCACAGACACGTTTTTTTCACATTGCTTGTTACTACCTTATAGATTTTTATTGCGTTTTTCTTCTAACAAACTTGCCTATATTGGTAAGCGGCAGCTGTTGAACACATTTCCGAGCTTTATTTGAGCCCTAGACGGCTCCTTCATCGATCCGAAAATGTTAGTACGTTGAAATGTGTTTAGAAAATTGTCCCTGGAGTCCAAACAATGGCTTGAATGGAGAAAGTTAAGCTTGATTTTTGGTCGCCTGGAGACTGTGCTTCTCACAGACTGTTTTTCTGTCCGACAAAATGACCCCAAATATCGATGGTCATGTGACATGAAGCAAAATTGGTTCCGTAGTTGCATTTGTACCAGGAAATACGGGATCATTATCAACGAAAGAACTCATTCTTGGAAGTACCAGGCAACAAATTAGAAGTCCGTATCTATTGCGGTTCAAGAGTTATATGGTTTCCAAAAATGAGCCAGCCCCGTCATGTAACACGACATTAATTGTATTGCTTACACGGGATGCCTCGAGTGCTACAGCCGAATCGCTATAGCGAAATTGACAGCGACCATTGAATAGATGAAATCAACAAATGACCACAAACAGGGCGAGAGAATCATTTAGCGGCTTAATAGTTAGGGAAAATTGTTTTTTTTAATATCTCTAAACCTATCAAAGCTACATTCCTGAAATTTCAAAGGCAAATACATATACATGTATATATTCTCTCAATGTCCTGTGAATATGGCGCGGATTGGAATTGTAGTTTCGCCATGGCATCAAAAAAGTGAAAATTTCAAATTTTGTCAAATATCTCCTATACTTTCTGGTACCTTTTTTCCTGTTCTAGTTCTTTTCTGTAACGTCATGTAATGACCTATATTTATATGCAAATTTCAAGACCAGGTGAGGAATAGTTTTCTCATCACAGCCCTTCAAGTGTGAAAATGTAATGGGCCATTACTCTGGAACCAAGGTCAAGGTCAGGTT